>OZ020285.1:3491334-3527936 GCA_963971205.1 Aethes cnicana
CTCGCCGCCGGCGACGCCCGCCTCGAGTACTCGTACTGCGCCGCCGTCGTCGGCGCCTGGGCCGGCCCGCGCCACTGGCGGCTCAAGAACAACCGCGGTAACACACACACACACACACATGAGCCCGCCGCGAGTACTCTATGAGACATGACATACAAACATCTATCTATACGATGCAGATGCAGATGAGGGGGAGCACAAATAGCATTCTGAAAATGATAGCCGAAAGGTGGGATTCGGATATTCTACGCCGTTACACCCACCTTCATATCTTTAAAAAATAAAATAAATAAATAAATAATAGGCTACCTTTTAATATTAGTTTACTAACATAGTCTTGTAAGTATTTTTGTAACTAACAATCTATGGATCTTTGAAATCTGATAATAAATAATTTTTATTTATTTATTATACAGCTATACATAATATCGAAAGTCTGTACATGGGAGATATTCGAAAAAAAGTTTGCTGGGGATACTTAGAATCGATAACAGAAGACATTTCAATATTTTAGTCTGTTTGTCTGTTTATCTGTTTATCTCACCGCGCATCACCTGAAAAATACTGGATCGATTTTATGAAATGTGGTATGAAGATAGTTGGAGTCCAGAGAATATAGGCTACTTTTTATCCGGGAAACACGCATAGTCCCTGCGGGAACGCGTTAACTGAATTCCACGCGGACGAAGTCGCGGGCACAAGTTAGTATACAGTACACACACACACTATCCAAAACAATTTTTCTAATTATTTCCGTCGATCAGCCATCAAATGCTGCTGTGGTTTTACCGACTTCTTTTTAACTATATCATTATCATCTACTACAAATCTAGCCAAACATCAAGTGAAAAATTGCAGTTTTTTATTTTTACGTCCTACTTCTATACACTGGGATCCTCTCAATACAAGAAGGTAGTCTATGCAAGCCCAGTGCGAACTGGGTTAATTCTCATACATCTTTAAGCTTCACGTTTTTCTTAGTAACAGTAATCAAGATTGGATACAAAACGCAACCATGCATACGAGAAGCGGTAGGTGAAATCTCAACCAGTTATTTATAATTCCAGTGTCCGAACGCACGCACACAACCGCCGGTCGAACTACCCTCGACGCAGGAAAAAAACCTCCCCGCACCAAACGGCAGCTGGACTTTCTCGGCGCCGGCCTAGCGTTCGACCACCGAGTGGTGGCGGGGGACTACGAGCCCGCGCAGCCGGCCAAGATCATGATCAGCAGGAAGACATTAGCTACGGGACACACGTGGAACGAAGCTAATTACAAGATGCCCATCGACCGGTGAGTAGGGCCTCGGATACTGGTACGAAACCTCGCACGAGGTGTTCAAATTTTTATGGAAGTCAACTTCCAACATCTGCCGGAAGACACTGGCATCAACCTCCAATTTATATTAATTAAATTTTGTTAAACTTTGTGAAATAATCCCACCTATTAATCAACGTTCATCTGTCCCTTTAACATTCAATGGAGTCTCCATTAATTATATGATTAGGCAGTATTTAATGAATAAATGTAAGTAATTTATGAGAATTATTACAAATTTTTATTAACAGAATTTAACCAGTGTGAAAGAATTAATGTCATTCAGTGCGGAGAACTTCTTGTGTTTCAGTGGTTGACATCATGGCGAAAGACACATTGTATCATGTGTCTCAAAATTAAGGCCAATCTACTGTATCTGTAGAGAAAGGATAACTAATAATAATAATGCAGCGATAGCGAAACCGGTGCACACCTCTCCACACCCCCTTAGCTGCTTACATCAGTCAGTGTTGCTCCCTCTACTCGCCACCCGTGCGGTGGCCTGTACGAGTATAGGGGGCCCACGAAGGCTAGCCTCTTGGTTAGTGCGTAAGCGGCGAGTTGCCGTCTGCCTTCCTTTCAATTTGCGAGATATTGATCAGGCAGATGTCCGTTATCTCATTTTCCAGTCCACACCTCCCATCCACATAGCCCACTCCAAGTCTCTTCCTTCCTCGGCAATACCCAAGTAGCAAACAGGAATAGTGATTAAATCTTACATATCTTAACTTTGTCTTAAATCAGAATTAGCTAATAAAAAACAGACTCCTTTAAGTCATTAAATTTTTGTAAAAGATAACTCAACTGCATTAGAAAAACTTATATACCCAGTGTCACTGTCACAATGGTAAATCTAACGAATCCGTTTAAGCAACAATGCGTGCCAAAGAAACATACATACACTATAAAAACTGAGGCAGTCGGGTAATAAGATGGGTGCAAGTCGAGCTATGTATAACCCCAAATTAATATACCGTACTCATACCTCAACTGTACTTCATTCAGATAGTATCATTAATTCATTAACACTTCAAGCAGTAGATCCGCGGTTCATATGAACTTGTCCTAATCTTACCTAAAAATCCCGGAAACTCATTAGAGGGACTTTGATGAGGACTTTGTATAGCAATCCCGGGAATCCCACAAATCCCGTAATCCCGGGAATCCTGGAAATCTCGTAATCCCGGAAAAGGTTTTAACAGTATCCTGGAAAAAGGGCGTTGGAAATATAGTGTTAAATTCCCTGCGGACCAAGTCGCGGGTAAAAGCTTGTATTCCATATTTCTTCGTGAGAAGTGGTGACCTATGGCCAGCAGTGGGACGTAAATACTAAATAGGATATTGTGATGGTGGGTTCATGTATCAACAAGACATTGCATTTAATCAATTTATACAATGATGTCGATATTTTTTCTTGCACTTTACCCAGCTTTAAAAAACATGTTGCGAACAAATTGTTTGACCTATGATGCATTTAGTTAACTCAGTACCTATATGTATTTTTTCTAATGTAAATTATGCTATGTTTTGCTTTTTTTTTTGGTTTATGCAAACATAATATCTGACTTCCATATACAACTTTAAAATGTATTAAGTACTTGCTGTTTTTTAAATTAGTATTCAGTACTTTTAAGTGTGAATCAGCTTCTGTGACTATCCTCACGAGCTCTCAATATACTTTTATATTGACTGTTATAATCTTTATGGGAACTCCAGGTTTATGATTCTTCATAGTTTCATACTGTAATATTTTATGTACAACGGTTTGTTTCTTAATAAATGACAAAAAAAAAACATGTTGATTAATGCAATCCTGGGACGACTTTATCACCCTAAATTTTGTTGCAGTGGTCTAGACGAGTCTCACTTCCGCAAGTTGTTCCTGCGTCCGTCCGCGCTGTTGCTGCGCAAGCGCGAGCTGGAGCGATCGCGGCGCGCGCCGGAGCCGGTCCCGGTCGACGCCGCGCCGGAGTACGACTATAACAACGAGAACGACGCGTCATACTGCGGCACCGCCGCGCCGGTCTGTACAGAACTCAAAACATTTGATTTATTTATTACATTTTATTATTTTATTAATTAATTCAGTAATAGCGTTCCCGCGGGAACTATCCTTTTTTCCGGGATAGAAGTATGCTGTATGTTGAGCAGTGTTATAAACTACCCACATACCAAATTTTGTTGCAATCCGTCCAGTAGTTTTTGAGTTAAATCCGGACATACATTCAGTAATTTTTTTTAGGACAAAATGACAGCTCGGCGGCTATATTTAATGACCAGGAGTCGGTCAACTGTACTTGAATCAACCCAGGATTAGTGACCGTGCGTAAAGTTACTCGTGCGAAATCGTTATTTTCACTTATCCTCGATAAAATGACAAACTTTTCGCGCTTACATCAAAATGTACTATGATTATGTTCTCTCAACAGGATGGTGACGAATGGGGCAACGAGGACGGGACGGCCGCGGGCGAGCTCCACGAGCAGGCGAAAGCTGCCGAGAACGGGGACATTGGAGATATGCTGGAACCACCCACCAAGGTATGGGAGTCATGACATGACAGCAGGCGCGGGCCCGGGGCCCGAACAAACATTTGAGGGGCGGCGTCATGACCCCCACCACAGATTTTTTAATAATACTACATACAGAATGGCCACGGAATCACCCGCTTGAATCTAGCCCGCGCGCAACTCGCGCCCAACTCGCCCTTACCGTCATTTGTTTCATCCGGAGATGGAGAGTGGATCATTGACCCGCGTAGTGGTACACACACATTTACAAGTGTACAGACGTCCTCGCACGCAAACATTGACACTTCATTCGAATAGTGTTCGAAATCGTGCTTTCATGGGCCTTGTCCGCCGTGTTCATTATTACTGCTCACTAGTTGGCCTTGGCGCCCCTATCTGCAAGGTGGTGGCTGTCAATGTCAACGTTTTGTCATTTCATACAATAGTGTCCATGTCACTGTGACGTTTGACATCCCGGAGACCGTAGTGTTGCCAATTTATCGTGTATAATGGCACATAATGTGCTAAATTGGCAACATTGCACCTCGCAGGACAGCAAGCTCCTCTAGCGGCAAATATATTTTTTTTAAGCTCCTGCTAAGCCATCCTTACTTATTTGATTACAACAAATACGTTTCCACTACCAATAGGTCGCGAAGATCTTCATTCCGTACGCGATGCGAGCCAAAAAGGTCGACATGAAACAACTGAAGCACTGCACATGGAAAATGCTCACAGAGGGCGCTCCGAGCGACAAGGAAGAAGTCACAAAAACCACATTTGCCACCATCTATAACAAATTACCGAACAAATTGTCAACGAACATGCGAGAATCGCTCAGTGTGCCACTGGCTTTACTGTCCATACTCCACTTAGCCAATGAGAAGGGGCTAATACTGGAAAAGAGAGATGACTTGCAAGATTTTGACATAATCGGATTGATACCTAAGTAATGCATGAACATGAAATGTTAATTTAGAAGTGTGTTCAACGGAGAGTGAATTTCAATTGGAAATAACAATAGCTAGGACGTGAAAACTGTGTATGTAAACTGCCGCCTGATGGATGATAAGCAAAACACACAATAACTTGATTGTTTAATTACAAACTTTATTTTACTAACGATAAGTCGTTAAATGAATTAACGTATTCATGCGTGTATAGTTAAGTTATAGTTGATTTTATCCGATTCCAAATTTGCGGTATTTTTTGAATGGGGAGTAAAAGCTCATTTATTATTATTTTTACTAAATATTTCAATAAGCTGGTCTCATTGTAAATAAAAATACTGTGAATAAAATGCATTTCATTTTTATTTTTGATGAATGCTAAACATGCTAAAGAAGTGTTTTGCTTTTTACCCGACTGCGCACCGCAAAGGAGGGTTATGTGTTTACCTGTCTATGTATGTATGTATGTTTGTTCCTTTGTGGCACACTAGAGCTCAAACGCGTGGGTCGATTTTAATGAATCATACGTCAATCGATTCGTCTGAATCGCGCGAGTGTCACTGAAGATATTTTTTTTTTTTTTTTTTTTTTTTTTTTTTTTTTTTTTTTTTTTTTTTGGCTTTATTAGAATTTAGCCATTTACAAAGTTAGGGAAACTTGAGATTTAAAGAAATACAAATTAGAGGGAATTTGGAAGAAACTGGAAAGGAGTGGGAAATAGGAATATTTCTACATTTACATACCGATTTTAAGAAATATACTTACATATTATTATAATGATATATTATTTTTTTCAATAAATACAGTTATAATTTTATATACATCATAGTTATTATAATATAATAAGCAGGTGATGGAAGTCGGAAAAGGAATGGAGAAGGATGATAATTGATCCAAAAATTCTGTTCGATCATGAAGCGGGCACGCGAAAAAGATATGATTAACATCACCGAATCCGCCACATGAGCAGGAAGGGTCGGTGATGATTCCCAATGTATGTAAGTGTGCGGGAGCACAGACATGGCCCAGCCGCAATCTACACAAAATAGAGGTGGATTTTTTAGAAAAGGGAAACTTATTAAACCACGGTTTGCAAGGAATCATCTCTTGTACCCTGCGATAACTTCGACCTTTAGAGCTACCACTCCAGAGATGATTCCACGATTCCTTTAAAAACGTTTTTGACAGATTTAATAAGTCATACCAGTAATTATAATATGGAGATTCATCACCATCTGACACAGCTTCATTTGCCAGTTGGTCGGCTTTATCATTACCTGTGATTCCTACATGGCTAGGAATCCATACCAAAACGACTCTACAACCCTTCACTGCACACTTAAATAACAGGTCTCTAATATGGAAAATGATTGGAGCTTGTTTATGACTTTTGAACGGGAATCTGTCTATACACTGTAAAGAACTAAGTGAATCTGCAAAAATGACTGCTTTGGATAATTTTGCCAGTAGGATGTACTCAATGGCTTTAAAAATACCGAAACATTCACCGGTGTACACAGAGGATTCTGGCGGCAACCTACTTTTTTGTATTATTTTGTGTTGCTGGTGGTACACGCCAACTCCTACACAGCTTGAGTCGGACTTTTTAGAAGCGTCTGTATAGATGTAATGCCAATCAGGCCATTTGTTACCAATCAGAGACTTGAACTTGACATTTTCGTGGTAGTCACTTTTGGAAATTCCCAAGTCAAACACGATTTCCGTTGAGAATGTTAAGGAATCATAAGTATGCTGGTACAATGGCAAAACAGATGATTGATAAGTAGGAGCATTAAGATTTTGGAAATTTCTAAAACTTTTTACTAGACATGGTGGATCTTTATTTCTCCAATATGCAGAGGAGTCGACTTCAGCAGTGAGTTGATTTATTTTCGAAATAAGAGGATGTGATTTAACCTGAAAACTCCTATAGAAAAATCTATCACTAAGGTATTGATGTCTTAAATTACGAGGCGGGTCACAGCACTCCACTTGTAGGCAATTTATAGGACTAGACTTCATAGCTCCCGTAATGAGTCGTAAAGCTTTAGACTGAACACGCTCTAGATTTTGGGCTGCATTTTTATTTTCAGGGTGTAATAAGAATACTCCGTAATCCATAACACTTCTGATTAAAGCGTTATACAGCAGTTTCATAGTAAACGGGTGGGCACCCCACCACACCCCTGAAATACATCTTAATATGTTAAGATTACGTTCGCATCTCTGCACAACATACTCAAGATGCGGAACACCGGTAAGTTTGGAGTCTAAAATAACGCCAAGAAACTTAGCTTCGTTTTTAACTGGTAAAGGTGTATTGTTATAAATAATGCTTACAGTAGGTGTAATTCGTTTTCTAGAAAATACAACTACAGTACTTTTAGATGGAGACAGATCTAAACCGTTAACATTTAACCAGTTATTAAGAGCACCCAGTGCAGAAGATAAAGCATGGGTGACATCCTCTACGACCTTGCCTGAGGCGTATAAAAGCAAGTCATCGGCATATTGTAGTATGCTCGAGTGTCTATTCACTGAAGATTCCAAATCGAAAGTATAAATATTATATAAAAGAGGGCTCAAAACCGATCCCTGGGGTAAGCCTTTCCAAACTGTCCTATATAAATAAAAGGAGTTACTTTTGTCTACACAATATTTTAAAAAACGTTCGGATAAACTATTTACAATAAAATTTAAAAGGAAATGTGGAATATTAAGTCGAATCAGTTTATTTTTGAGAAGAGATATATTTACATTGTCATAAGCAGCATTAATGTCTAAGAAAGCGGCTACTACAGATTCATTTCGTGAAAAAGCAATTCTTATATCTGTGGTAAAAATACTCAGACTGTCAATAGTACCTTTACCTTTCCTAAAACCGAATTGACTATTTGAAAGTAACCCATTGTGCTCTAGGAACCATTCCAATCGATTTTTAACAAGATGCTCGGTAATTTTGGCCAATACAGACGATAAGGCTATTGGTCTATAAGAAGACGGTTCAGTAATCGACCTTGATGGTTTCAATAATAAAATTAGATCTAAAGTCCTCCATTGTCGTGGAACAACCCCCGTGAGCACTACATTATTGATTAGAGAGAGAAAATAGTACAGACTCGTATCTTCAAGATTGGATAAAAAGGAATATGGAATTCCATCTTCTCCTGGTGCGGAATCTTTGACATATGAAAGGACACCTTTTAACTCTTCAATTGTGAATGGAATATCAAGATCTGAGTTCTCCATCAATGTCAATCCTGGCTCCATAACAAAGTTTACCACAAACTGCTCAGGAGCGGAAGGAGGAGCCAAACGGTCCATAATTTGTTCAGCAAGGCATGGATCAATTGTATGCTGTTGAGAGGTATTAAAGGCTGAGCGAAATTTTCTAATATTTTCCCAGACTAAAGAAGGTCTGACATCCGGACATAGCGATAAACAAAATTTACGCCAGCCTTCAAATTTCTTTTTTCGGAGAAATTGTTTAGTACTATTGGCTATACTTAAATAATTATCAAAATTTACATCAGACATGTCAGAACAATATTCCTTCTCTGCCTGTTTTCTCTGTCTAACTGCTGTGGTGCACTCTTCATCCCACCAAGGTGGTGAAGGGATCACATTAGGGCCACTACTTTTCATTGGGAAAGACTCATCTGCTGCTTCTATTAATATTTTAGCTAATAATATGGAAGAGCTTTGAATGTTTTCTGTTGTTATGGCAGGCAAATCTGCAACCTTTTCATCTACTTTACTTTTGTATAAATCCCAGTTATCTATCACCAATTTATGTTTCAGGCGTGGTTGCCTCACCTGTCTGGCTGGTTTCTTAAACGGAAATGTAATCAACAAAGGAAAATGATCACTTCCATATGTGGATTCTAAAGGATTCCAGGAAAGTAAAGAAGCAAGATCAGGAGTACATAAAGATAAATCTGGAGCACTTGGAACCCTTGCTAAGCGTGTAGCTAAGCCAGTATTCAATATACATAAGTTATGATCATTAATTAAATCGTTTAATTGTTCCCCATAGTAGGTAGTGGACATGCAACCCCAGAGCTGATGGTGTGCATTGAAATCGCCTAAACAAATAAATGGTTTGGGGAGTGAATTTAAAATTTGAGATATTTCATTGAATATAGTAATACTAGGCCGAGCATAATACATAGATACATAACATATATTATTAACCATAACTGCAGTGACAGAAATGTCAGTGCTATGGTTAGGAAGGGGAATTGGAGTTGGGTTATAAGTATTTTGAACAAGTATGGCAACTCCACCATACCCATCCATCCTATCTTCCCTAAATAGGAAGTATCCTGGAATTTTAAAAATGGAATCCTGTTTTAGCCATGTCTCTTGGAGACAGACTATAAAAGGATTGTATTTATTAATTAAATGGATAATTTCATGTTTTTTATTGACTGCACTGAGGCAGTTCCATTGTATTAGTTTGGCTTTGTGAGCCATTATTCGTGTTGGATATTTGACACAGTGCATTGATAACTGCTGCAACGTTGGACGGTGAAATAGTGTTAGATTGTGATAACAATTCTATTAAAGCTTTGATGATGTCGCCGATTTTCATGTCATTTTCTGAATTGTTATATATAGGTTTAGACTTTTCTAAAGTAGGGTTCCTCACGATATTAGCATAAGCTTCACGATCATAGCCCTTTGACAGCCTAGGTGGAGACCTAGGTTTTAAAAAGACCGTTTTTTTGTATGATTGATTAATCATTGATGGGGCAGGCTTATCATGGTGATGACTGTGATGATTACTGCTGGAAGCAGATGGAGATGAAAGAAGAGCATCAGCATATGACACTCTAGAAACCGGTGGGTGTAATTTTGTCGCTTCCATGTATGAGATACAGCTTTTACTCATTGAGTCTTTTATTGCTCTCTGCCTTATGTATTCTAAACATTTCCTATTCGTGGCTTGGTGTTGACCTTTACAAAGTATGCACCAATACTCATCCTCATCAACATGACAGCTGGCACCAGAGTGCCCCTGTCCGCACTTAAAACATCTCGGAGATGAGCGGCATTGTCCTTTCACATGACCATACCGACAGCAATTATGGCACTGTATGGTGGGGTAAATGTAGAGTTCTACAGGAAGTGCTGTATAACACATGTAAACACGAGTTGGCAAAACCTGCCCGTCAAAAGTAACCACAATAGTACCTGTGTTTTCGAATTGACTGGAATTTCCAACTGTAACTTTCCTTCTAAGCCGTCTGATTTTTAGAATAGGTCCGCATCCAATTGGAAGATTAATATTGGCCGTCACCTCTTCTTCCGACCAATCAGAGGGAACACCCTTTATTACTCCCATTCGAGTTACGCTAAAAGTTGGTATAAATGCCCTATATTTTTCTTTCGTTAAATTGCCATTTGCCAAAAAAGAATTTGCGTCTGTGAAATTAGTAAATGCCATACTAATGCGATTTCGGCCAATACGTTTCAAGCTACCATTTTCAATACCTCTAATATTGTTTCGCTTCATAAAGCGACCAAAAGTGACCGGGTGAAGGGTTGTGGAGTCATTACTCGAAACAGTTTCTCTTTGTACATGCACTACGAAGGGCGCCGCATCTGACTGTTGGTACGTAGCACGACCAACAGGCACACGAGCCGCCTCGGGATTTTCAGTAGTATTATTTTGTGTAGATTGGGTCGATGAGGGTTGTGTTGGGGCCGGAAGGGCCGGAGCATTTAATTTCTCTTCATTAATCTTAGGATTTTGGAAAACACAGTTACAATCATTAGGTTTACGCTCTTTATTGCCATTTTTCCTTTTTCGTTTGTTGCATGAACTGCATACCGTGTATGGTCGTTTTCTTTTTAAATTTATGTCCGATTTCTCAGAATACTGAGAACCGTCTGTGTCCATTGAGGACTCTAGCGCGCTAACAAGTACATCAATGCCCGAAATAGGGCGCGAAGGTGGTGGATCCGTCCCTCCGGGGTCGTCGGGCGGATCGCCCATAGTGAAAATGATATGAACTTAAAAACTACCACTTACCGATATTTACAGCTAACTAAAAGATAAATAAATAGAATATACAAACTAAACTAAGAATATTTACAAGTATTATGTACAAACTACACCCAAATCTTTCCAATTTTAATAAATCAAGCAAAAGGGAAAAAAATCACGACCGCCTCGTACGAGTTTCCCGCCCTTTTTTCGTCACTGAAGATATGAAATTAATCAAAATTCAAAATGGCGGCCACCAGACGCCATATTGTACAAAATAAAAAAATAAAAGTCAACCAACTATGGCATGTGAGGTATCGTTGAATAGGTATTTAAAAATCATTATTAGGTTTTTATCCCTTTGCTGTATATGAATAGCTCATACATTTCTACTTTACATGGAAATGGCACGACGACCGTGCTATGTGAAAGCTATCTATGTACCTCATACATTTTTACTTTACACGGCAAGGCTACCGTGCCGTGACCGTGTTACAAGTGAGAAGGGCCTATGGAAGGGCTACCCGATCTATCTGGGCGTACGGCAGTGCGCCAGGCCAAGTTCCGTCATGACCGCATGCACAGTATGTTTCCTACACGAAACGTTTCAGCGTGTTTTCTCCATATTTTATGGACGGACTTCAAAAGTCTGTCAGTTCAAGGGTTACAATGGAGCTATTATTGTTTTTTGGAGGTTTTACCAAACGGTATCCAGATTTAAATATGGCTGATTCTTTTTGTTTTATTCTCTGATTCAGGTAAGGTTTAGAAAGCAAAGAAAGTCGGGAAAAGTGTAAAGGAACAACTGAAAAAAAGAGAATAGGTATTCCTCTTTTTTTGTATAAGAATCGCCTTCGAGCGATACGAAGTCACAGAATATTTAATAGTACTACATAAGTTTACAAAGTTCCATAGCGAACTAAAGAAAAATGTCTCGTGTGACAAGTCACCCGTGGGCGCATATAAGGCGCATATATACATCTCCTTGGACTTGACCGAGTGACCAGAAACCAGAAGTGAGAAGAAACCACAGGACTATGGAGGGTTGAAGGAAGACACATTCCATACACAGAACGAAACTGTCGCCGGCGACAAAAGTCACCCGTGGGCGCACTCTCTTAGAGACTGCGCCCACGGGTGACTTTTGTCGCCGTGACAAAAAAGCTTCTATCACCTCAAGTCACGTCTCCATAGCGAACTGAAGAATAAGTCACGCGTGACAAGTCACCTGTGGGCGCATCTATACATCTCCTTGGACTTGACCGAGTGACGAAACTGTCCCTGGCGACAAAAGTCACCCGTGGGCACAGTCTCTTAGTATTGAACCACACATTATTTTGCGCGTTTTAAATAAATCCTCAAACGACCTGACTAGTTAATGACTTACGTCACTCTTGTTGTCAGTGTCACTGTCTGTCACCATCACAGTCACCATTAATTTGGTAATCTCAAAATTACATTTAATTTATTTTACAGTTGTAAAATAAATTTAAATAATCGAGAGGTGAACAAATATTGCAAGCCGTTTTAAACCATATCGTTAATATTATAAAATAACAGCACCCACCACTATGATTGAGACTTGTTCAAAAAGATGTATGCTTTTTGGGACTGTTTGCCTTGGAATGTAAGTAAACAAGGGATAATAATGCCAAATCAATTCTTTTACACTTTAAATGGATCATGCACTACGATTTTTTGAGGTTCTAGGCCATCGGTCAGTAGCATTGCATCACACATCTGTCAGTCTGTGTAATGCACTGTTGTTAAACTTTGTAATATTCAGTACAAAATATTCTTTTTCAGACTAACAATTGTGGTTTTGATTTTGGAGTCCCATTTGGCTGACTCTCTATCAGGAAGCCACAAGATGAGAAACAAGACATTTCCCGAAACAGAAAACAACTCAACATGTTGGATGCACCAGAAATACTCTATAATAAGTGAATGCCATCCTTGCTCAGGTACTTTATTAATTTTAAATAAATAATAATGATAATGAAATAAAGAATTGAGTTGAATAAAATCCCAAACTATCCATAACTTTTCTGTAAATAATAATAAACTCAGTGGCTCAATATTCTATTACTATGTTATTTTACTTAACTTCATTTTGTAAACCATATTAATGTTACAGATTTTGAAATAAAAAGCAAGAGTATAGGTGTATGCATCCATACTAGTTTTAAGGAGATCTTGAAGTGTGCAAATGGCGAAACTGTCACTAGAAGGTAAACTGCTTTTTTCATTATCTTGATTTTTTTTACATGAAAATCCATGACTATATAAATTTAATTAATTTATTATACATATGTTTTTTCAGCTGCGACAGAGTTGCATATTTAGAAGAGAGGGCTTTTTGGAAGTTCACAATCTGGTCATTTTTCATTGGCGCCGCATCTTCAATAGCTGTGGTACTGAGATCCAGAGTACTCAATTACAGGGCAAGAAGAAAAGCTCGGTTAGCCCTTAGTAGTGCAGAAATATAATTACAAATATTAAATAAACTTTCATATTATTTATTAAAAAATGTATAATAAAAATCATAAAATCAGCTTATCAACATTTTTAATAGCTCAGATATAACCTTGACATTGACACTGTTCCCTAATAGTCGGTAACACTGCTTTGTTGTTATTTGTGCAGGAAAGTCATAGTCCTTAGGAAATGACATGAGCAGGGAAACCTCCTTTGGGGTAAAGTACCTCAATCTTAGCTCTTTTAGTGTGCTAACATATTCATCACTCCCCACCTGATGTGTGTTTGCTTCTTTAAAACATTTTTCTACTGTTTCTTGGGTTTGTGGACTGAACACAGATCCTGTTCCGTCAACATAATGTGTGTAGGCTTTTGTAAAACAACAAGATCTGTGTGAGTCTTTATAGCAAATGTCGAAAATATTTGCTCTCTTCAATACTTTGTCAGGTATTAAATACTTGTCAGACACTTCATCTTCTATTATATCACTTAGTATAAAGGGTTCACCATACTCCTTTGGAATTCTATTCAACTGGAAGAGAATTTTAAATTAGTAAAAAAAATTCATTCATCATAGCTGCACTTGGATATACAAGAAAACTGGTTTCCGTAATGGTTATTTCATCCTGTTAAATTTAAGATTTAATTTACTTAACAAAATACTTCAAAATAATAACTCACAATTTCATCTCTTCTTTTAAAAGACCAATTAGAATTACGCCTAGCCAGACAATAATACCGTAGCCTTGAGTTAGGTACTCCTACAGTCATTGGGCAGACAAGAAACTCCTGGTAAAAAAATCCACATTCCTTCAACTTTTCTACGAACAAATCTCGAACAGCGGAACAGTCAAATCCTTTCACATTTTCCATTAAAATGTACTCTACATCATCTAAATGGTCCATGATGTCCAGTAAATGAGTAAAGGAGTTAGTTCTTGGATCGTTTTTGTCAAGAAACTTGCCGTTTCTCGTGAATGGTTGACACGGAGGAGACATAAGTATAGTGTTGATGTTCAACTTTTCTAATTCTTCTGTTTTTATTGACTGTATGTGTCTGGTCATAAGATTAGTTTTAGGAAAGTTATGCTGGTAGACTTCATTAGCGACTGTATTTATGTCGATTGCAGCCACCACCGAACCTGGTAAGCCGGAATCTGTAATATTAATATATAAACTAATGCTCATTCGTTTTTTAACCTTTGCGAAACAATGGGACACCGTAATAGGCAAATAAAAAAGTTTTTTTATATACCTTTCCAGGCGCAATGCATGCCTCCAATTCCACTGTACAGTTCTAAAATTCTGTGATTCATAATATCCTACAAAATAGAAAGGTAAACAATATGGAACTGAAACACTGAAATCCTTTTCATAAAAGAACTAAATAAAAAAGGAACCACACCACAAGCCATCCACAAGTACGAAAAATAGTGAAATGGTACGAAGCATGTACGAACGAAGTACGAATTTTGACAATACGTTGCCACTTGACAGGTTAGCAGTGTTGGCACCGTGACGAAATAAAAAAGGCATGTCAAATCTTTTTTTTTGTTGCCCGTACCGCAAATTGTAAGTAGTATTAAAAATCAAAACATTTTATTATTATTTAATATTGGTCGGCATCGTCAGGTATGAATATGTTCTTCCTAATAATAGGTACATAAATTACATCATGGGAAGTATCGTGATTATCATGTTAGCCGACAGATGAAACCTTAATAAAAAAAACATTATAAACCCCGAATATGAGGAAAATCAGAATGTAGCAACACTCTTTTGGGTAAACCGTTTTAGGCATTCATAAAAACGTTCGGTGAAAAGAATTTGTGCTGCCAAATTTTGTAGATAATATATCGCTATGTTGGTGTACATGTGGAATCCGAAGTTTTAGTACCATATCATATAGCGTATTGATAAAAATGATGTGTTGATGAAACGTTTGTTTTTGTTGTAGAGTCCATGTTCATTTAGAGAAAAGAAAGAAAAAAATCAGTCATGGCGGAATCGAGGTCCAGAAAGGACGTGTCGAATGGGATCGGAGATGAACATGCCGAATCTAAGGATCATGTTTACCTCGAAGAAACCTTTTATATTCTTTCCAAGAAGAATTCAGTGTTTCGCGTCCAGCTCACGTCCAAAGGATTAATATTAACAAAGGAAGCAGATGGCAATTCGAAGGAACAAACGATACTTCTCCGCGATATAGTCGGTAGTAAATGTATGAGGAGTAAACGAAGGCGTCCGGGAGCTGGGTCCTGTGTGTGCAGTTTCGTGAGTCACCAGCAGCTCAAGGTGGTCGAGGAGAACAGCGGGGACCTGGACGAGAACGATATCAGCGCGTATCTCTACATCTACGCTTACATCCTGAAGCGCAGTCGACGCACATTGAAACGGGAGAGAACTACGATAACTTTGCGTTTTAGATCGTTCGATAAGTACGACGATAATAACAAGGAGGCACAGAAGTGGCGCGCGACTATTAAATCCTTGATCGCTGGTGAGCCGATAAGCTACATACCGCCGGCGAACGATAAGAAGCTGTTGATACTGTTGAACCCTAAATCCGGTCCGGGGAAGGCGCGAGAGCTTTTTCAGTCGAAGGTGGCTCCTATTTTACAAGAGGGGGAGGTGCCTTACGATCTTCACGTTACTAAGTACGCGCAATACGCGCGTGAGTTCGTGCGTACGAGGAATGTGTACGGGTGGCGCGGAATCGTGGCCGTGGGTGGCGATGGGGTGCTTTTCGAGGTGCTCAATGGCATGTTCGAGCGGCTAGACTGGCAGCAGGCGCTGGCAGAGGTCCCGTTGGCCATCCTGCCCTGCGGCTCTGGAAATGGCCTGGCCAGGACCATTTGCCATCTATACAAGTAAGCATAAATTCTTTTTGAACTTTACTTTATCAATGTTTATATATTCATGCATTGTCATTCACTACACATTAATAATCCACCCGGAGGAGGGAAGAGTATTGGGCAAATCTAAATCTAATAAGAATACAATGAGTTTGTTTACTTAGATTCTAGTAAGACTCCAATTGGCAGTTGTATACTCGTATTGCCATATATTTGGGTTGTCTTGAATGGTGACTTTCACTCCTGCCAAGGTAATTATCTAAGTAGACTATTAATAGTCTAGTATTCTTATGAATGACTGTACAGCTTGAAATAATTCTAAAATTGTACAGTCTATCAATTATCAATCTCTATTGAGAAACAAGTTGAGGGAATCAGGGCCCTACATTTCTTGGAATTTAATATTAATGTTCATTGAATGATTAATTCTGTGAGGTACAGTATTTTACTATACTAAGGGCATTTCTCCATGAATAAACCAAGTTAATAATATCTTTAAATATAAAAACTGCTCATGGTCTCTGAGACCTATTGCATGTTCAAATTTCACAAAAGAAAGTACCTTACCCCATATACATTAATCAAAACATTTTTGTTAATTAAGAACCAAATTAGATAAGGTGAAACAAACATTATCAGGGGATTAAATTAAATGTGATAAGTAATATTGTTATCAATTGAGAAACCTATTCTTTTATATTTTATAATTAATTTCCTCTTAAGAATTCAAAAGCTGTATTACTTATTTGAGATTCTGCTTAGCATTTGTCATTGTACTAAAAATGACATTTAGCATCAGTGAATTGGTGCCCGTCTAAAATTTTTATAAATACCTATGGCATAATATTTTTTTTTTATTTGAAATGAAAGTTCATTTGGTTCCGAAAAATATAACAGAGATACCTGTCCGGTAACACAAATGAATAAGTAATGCAAAGCAAAGCATTTTCTTGGGTATTGACCGAGTCAGCCAAGGTCATGGGAAGCAAACCATATTTACAGTACAACCCAACTTAGAAAGGCGCGCTGTGAAGCACTTAAGCCGTTGACGCAGAGTCTATTATTGCTTAATCCACGCGCCTTCTTTGTGTAAATCTGTACTGCTGATGTCATGAATAAATTGAATAATTAGGTTTTTACACAAAAATATTCCTATTACCATTTTCTTTTGCAGTACCTAATGCAAATCAGCATTTTGAATGGTTAACAAGCCAGAAGTTGCTTCGTTTAGTAATTATCACCATTGAATATACATAATATGTTTTGCAGAGATAGTTGATGACAGTTTTAGAAAAAAAAACGAGATCTTTTAGGGAATTAGACTTTACTTTCAACTGGGCACGGCACAACTGTATTTTACATATAACATCCATATTTTTATCTTTGAAAAGGTAAAACTAGACCTTACATACTTATATACTTATATTCAGAAAGAAAATTTTAAAAGTACTTTATTTATTTATAACAATATCATTTGAAATTTAAAATATCTTCCAATATGAAAAAAAAAACTTGTTCATTTTTAACCGACTTCAAAAAAAGGAGGAGGTTCTCAATTCGTCGGAATCTTTTTTTTTTTTTTTTATTTTTTTTTTTATTTTTTTTTATGTATGTTCACCAAAAATTAATAGTAAACGTGAACCGATTTCGATGATTCTTTTTTTGTTCGAAAGGTGGTACTTCCAAGTTGGTCCCATATTAATTTGGTTCAGTTCTGATGATGGGATCCATGAGAAAATGAGGGAACTCCTCGAAATTTGCTAGCACGTAGGTAGATGATTTTGGTGTCAATTTCGAGGACTTCAGAGTTACTTATGTACTTCTATAGTAATGTTTGGAAACTGTAGCCGAAAAAAAATTTTTAAATAAAAAAATAAAAACCGCCTTCAAACTCCGACAGACTGCGAAGTCGGTGTCAAGTGAACCGACCCAAAGAAATGATAATCATATTGTGAACTTGACATTGACTTCGCAGTCTGTCGGAGTTTGAAGGCGGTTTTTATTTTTTTATTTTATAAATAAATCTGGAGTTACACCTGGGGAGGGGTTGCTCCAAGGCGAGTCATAAAATTTACTTAATTTTAAACATTGTGTTTATTTTTTCTTGTGGGGAAAAAAAATTCGTGATAAATATTTTCCGTGACTCCCCTGTCCCCCACGTGAGATTTGGTGAGATTGAGCTTGACCTTCGCCCGCCTAAAACACGTCACGTAAATTATGTACGCCCCCTTACGAGAACTAATGCTGCAGGCGAGCTGCGCTGCAGACGCGCTGCAGACGCATTCGGTGTGAAATTAGCTTTATATAATATTGAATCCGAGGCGCCGCTACAGGTAATTGCGTTATCATTGAAAATTAAATACACTATCGTAGGTATATACACGTCCACATTACACGAGGCAATGTCCCTTGCATTAAAAGAAACGATAAGATTGTAGTTAGGTATCATTATCACTAATATCACTATTTATTTATCACAAATCGCGACTCATTTGAACAGGATTAAACAAACTGGCCAAAGTTAACTAATCCTTCATTATCGATGAATAAGTTTCGTAATTATATGTTGACCGTGTGCCCAATTTACTTAACATTTTCCAGGCTGTATTTCATTGTGTAATTTAGATATACGGACAATAACAATGTAAATCAAAGTTACTATGAGTTACTTAAGACATAGTAGTTAATTTTTTTATTACTTTAAGTAAAGATGAATCTATGTTTAGTTATTATCATTAACATATTTAATATGCTATTTGACTTTCATGAACCACAGCCTCCAGATAATGTCATGAAAAATGTAACTTATATTAAATGTCAACATACGGTGCATTAAAAACATACCGGCGACGGAGTTTTGCTCGGTTGACAAAAAAAGAGTCAAAATGAGTTTTCCCAGATAAGAGACCTAGCTAGATCGATTTGTCGCTCCCGTAAACACCTATATTGCAAATTGCAAATTTCGTCCAAATCGTAAGAGCCGAGCCATTTTAAGATTAGCGCCGTTAAAGTACCTTGCCTATATAAGATCCACATGAAACCTTAACGATTAAATTATTAGGTATATGAATGAGCTAATGAGATAGTTTCACAATTGGGAGTATTTGGGAGCTAAGAGACGGGTTAGGTACACGCAGACGAAGTCGCGGGCGGCAGTCACATAAATATATCTTTAAGTGAAGTAATATTTACCAGCTGTTTAGTATTGCAATGGTACTACGTGTGGACTTTGCCATAATGAGGGAAAAAAAAACAATGCAAAAACTCTTGTTGACCGTGGATCGAGTAGCGCATACCGGTTTATGATTAAAAACCGGTTTAGTTCAACTGTTCCTCGGTGACGTACATGTCAAGAGCATGTAGTTTGACACCAGATTGTGATGACTCGAATAGGTACACAATAACTAAAATAGGTACATTATAGGTACCTAGGTGCATTCGGCCGGATATTGGTAAGGGGGACCTGGCCTAGGGGGAAATCGTGGTGAGACGCGAGTATTTGTATGGATGTTATATCATACTAATATTATAAATGTAAAAGTGCGTTTGTTTGTTTGGTTGTCCTTGCTTCACGTCGCAACGACGGGACCGATTTGGATGAAATTTGGTATGGATATATCTATTTTGTGACCCTGAGAATAACAGGATAATTTTTATTCGATATTTCCACGAGAAAGGGTTTTCCACGGGTCATACCAGTTTTTCAATACTATTTTAACTATAACCATCTGTATGTACAGTATCATCGGGTATAAAATAGGGGTTTAGGGGGCGAGAAATCGATCTAGCTAAGTCTCATATCTTGGAAAAATCATTTTATCTGTTTTCATCCCATTCCCAGCTAAAGCTTGGTCGCCCAGGGACTAAAAAGCAATACATATCTGCAATGAATATTGACTGCCTAAGAATCATTTAAATTCGACGGTATACCTGAAACATGTCTAGAAAGAATATTCCGTGAAAGACTAAATTAAATAAGTATCTCTTTCTGTATCTATGAAAAAAAATTAAAAAAAATTTATAAGCGGCAGGTCGTGTGGTTAACATTTCAAACATTTTCAAGCTACATCATGAAAACGGTGGCCGTGAATGAAGGCGAATTTACATTTATGGAAATAACGAAGTGCAGAGGAGAGTGGATTATGCCGACGATTGTACAGGCATTCAAAAGTATTTTAGCATTTTAGTGTATTATCTGTGTATTATCACTCTCATTTTATCAACTCATCAAATCTCACGCAAGGGGGGCGGAGATTGTCAATCGCCAAAATCATCCAGTTATGGACCCCCCCCCCCCCTCCTTGTATATCGCTGCAAATACCATGAGAAAATTCGAAAAGGGGGGGGAGGTACTCCAGAGTACGGCATATGATATTCTCCTTCTTCTTCTTTCTTCTTCTTCATTAAGTATGCATGCAACTGGGATTTTTTCCGGGATCGCAATCACTGGTGTATGTAATCTATTTAATTTATAATTTTTAATTATAATCTTATCAAGCCAAGCCAAGACTCGCCTATCAGCTGGCTAGGCTCCTTAATAATGCATGAGGATATCCGTTTGAGCACATATTTTTCGCGGCTTTACTATATAATGTTCTTACTGTACGAAAAACATCCGTGTCCTGAAAAACTTCCAATGGATCCTCCATTATTATTATGTTGGCTTCTATTTTATTAATCTTGTGATTGTGACTTTATTTTGTTTCCACTTCTTACAGTTGCCCTCATTTCGGTTAAACTATTATCGTAACACATACAATTATAATGAATTGATGATTAATACAATTTTTCACTTACCTTTACTGTTACTTTATCCCTGACTGCAACTGGTCTGCCTGCACCTGGTATACAAAACTGGTTCCTGCATCGCTGGACACAACACAATGCCATTGTATGAACAGTCGCCGTCCGATATAGATACATCCCATAAGGTGGTATCTTGCCAATGAGGTGGTGTTCACGTTAAGATATTTACGCCGACGATTTTTCAACCCCCTGGCTCTCTGGCTGGAAATCTCACGCAGGGGGAGTCCTGCGTGAGATTTCTTGAGATTTGGCTCTAATAACCCTCCTCCCCAACGAAATCTCACGTGTAAAAAGGTAATCATAAATATCTGAACATGCACTCTAACGTCTGGACAAGAAGGTGGTGTTCACGTTCATATATTTACGCCAACGATTTTGGCGATTTTTCGATCCCCCTCCCTCCCACCGAAATCTCACGTGAGATTTTCTTTAAAAAAAATACTTATTTGCTTAAGTATAACATAACCATCACCTTTTTCGGGATTGTATATGGGATATTCGGAATATTTAGTCTGAAAAGTAAAGTTAGAACACGCACCCATACTCAATCCATTGGTTCAAAAGTTTTGGGGTCCCGCACGCTCCACGTAACTACGTAAGCGCCCTGATAGAAAGCGTGTACATCACAGCTGCCGATACTACGTAGGTGGCGATCTTTACTCATAACCATTACAGGCTTATTAGCATCTTAATAGTAGGTACCTTACCTACATAATAGTTGGCGGAGAAGCGACACGACACTGCTCTACGAGACCAGGGAGTCTATTCTAAGTCTTAAATAGGGACAGGGAGATTCCCTATAGTATCGCTCACGCGTCGCGGCGTTGCAACCAAACTTTAAGCAGCTAGATTTAAAGTTCGAATTGAGCTTTTTATTACACAATAAAAAGTCGACGAGGGGCGTTACCACACATACAAAATGTGTATTTAGTAGGTATTTATGATGCCATTTTCGATACCTTTATCAACGAACACCTGTTTAAACTCATAGCTGATAATATATTTTCTGGGTATATTTGAAGGTGTGTAAATAATGGTATTACTGGCTGACACCCGATATTCACCTATTACCTACTTTGCTAATGTTATATGATTATATCGCATTAACAAAAACTCCAAATGTAAGACATTCGAAATTTTGGAAACGCTTAAGGTCAAACAAGGAACAAGGAAGCAAGTAGCACAGGACCGGTCTGAGTGGCGAGCCTTGGGGGAGGCCAATGTCCAGCAGTGGACGTCTTTCGGCTGAAATGATAATGATGATGATAAGGTCAAATGGAAATTGTTATAAAGATTTTTATAGTAAGCTGTGTGCGCTGTAGACATCGCGAGTCTATTTTTAAAAGCTTAAAACACGTTGAAATTGTTGAAACCCATAGCCCCGCCATTTTCAGAAATATAATCCAAAATCCGAATGACAACTGCTCACAACATTTCACGAGATTCGGTTGAGTCAATCAGTTGAGTGAAAACTCGTCTAGTTTTGGAATTCCGGACATATGTAAGCATTTTTGCTCAAGCTGAAACTAAAATGCTTCGCTCGGTCAATAACACATTCTTATTTTTGTGACTTATTTCCCTAATTTAACGATAGGTACTAGTTTAGAAAAAATAGCGCCACCCTTTTTTGCACTCATCAAGTCATCAACTCATCAGTTACATTCAATTTCCCCTTACAAGGTCTTACGAGTACGATCTTATTAGCAAACATGCCAAGGGCCACTTAACCCTCATAAGCAACTAAAAGTCATGCAATTGGCACACCAATTAATAAGTAAAGGAAAATCACCTCGCCATCAAACCTGACCGACCAGTTAGCACCGTATTGAGGCAACTGACATTAGCGAAGCGACCTAACTAGAATAGATACCAATCCAATTGATATTTTTGAAATTAAGGGTATTGGAAATCAATCAATTATTAATGTGAAAGTAACTCTGTTACCTCTTCACGCTTAAACCGCTCTGGACCTATTGAGAAGTGGTATGGAGATAGTTGGAATCCCGGGAAAGGACATAGGCTACTTCTTATCCAGTAGGTACTATACATATACTTACACTGCAGGTGGTATACTTATGTATACTGTTATACTGATGATGATGAATCTTAGTTTAAGCACGGTCAGACCGATAGTTGTAGTTCTTATTATCTAATTCCGGCAGGATATCACTCTTTGTTCCATTGTATTATTGAAAGTATATTTGTGTGTAAGTTCGTATATCTAATCAAATAATTGCCATATTTATAATCAGTAGACTTACTCAGCAAACAATGAAAATTAATTAAGTATAATTGAAAGCCCTAGCGAGCCGTGGGGGAGGCCTATGTCCAGCAGTGGACGTCTTTCGGCTGAAATGATCATGATGATGATGAAAGCGCTATCTGCTACAGAATGGAATAGGAGGTAGGGATCTTCTACTATCTAAAGTCCCGCGCCTTCACATTTCAAAACGCTGAAATGTATTTAAAAAAGCACCACCAACACTCTCAACACATGTGTGCGTGCTGAGACAGCCATCAACTAATGCGTTGAAAGTGTTGGTAGTGCTTTTTAAATAATAATAAAAAAAATAAGCGTTTTGAAATCTGGAGGCGCGGGACTTAGGACAGTAGAAGATCTCTAGCTATGACCCATATTTCGCTGATTTGTAATGTGTTTAGCTGTCTATACATACATGTATTTCAAAATGTAGATAGGCCAAAATCTTCGTAATAATGAGTCCCAAACTCTCGACTATAGGTTCCGTTGTGCAGTTTCTCGGGTGTGCGCTAGTGTAAGCTGTGCTCTATGACGACATCAATATCACGTGCTCCCCTTCCGCCCGACCGTCTCTTACCCCCAGGGAGGGTCGGGCTATAGTCTTGTTCTTTTTTAAATATTTTACGCAATCTGGTTTTGGTTTTTTGTTTTTTAATTAAATGAGCGTGTTTCATGTTGTTCCAGTGAACCCTACATTCCCCAGAACCTGACCGGAATGGCGATGGCGCTGACGAAGGGGAAAACAGCGCCAATGGATGTAGTCCGAGTGGAAACTAAGACACAGGTGAGTTGGAATTGGAACTTGCAATGCAACTATTTCGCTATTAAAGAAAATATGGTACAGGGAGGCCGAGCGAACTGGCGCGTTGCCTGGCCTGATTAGGGTTGCCACACCTAAAATGTAGCACAAGAGTACAACAGCAACGAAGGACGAAACTCGTAAACAAATGGGAAACACTTCAAGTTTATTAATTACAAGTTTGATCGTTTCACTATACAGGTAATGCATTCGACATGACTACGTTACGATTCATCAGATTAAATGCGCTTTATCGAAGTCGTAACAGAGTTTAATGCGTTTCCGATTTTGTTATTCAAATCGTCTAACAAACATGACGCCAACTATATTAAAACATGTTGCTGACTCGTTTAATTTTTTTATACGTAAAAACCCTTTAAATTCCTATTGTTAATTAAAAAAATTGTTATAATATCATTTGTGTTTTCCCCTGTAGGCTAGTAAAGCGTGATTTATTATACAGGACCTGGGCGACCGAGCTTTGCTCGGGTGAAAATAGCTAAAACCGAGTTTTCTCAGATATGAGACCTAGCTAGATCGATTGGTTGCCCCCGTAAAGCCCCTATATTCTAAATTTCGTCCAAATTGTTAGAGCCGTTTCTGAGATCGCTTGGATAAATAAATAAATAGAGAAATATACAAGATTAGCGCGTTTAAAGTATAAGATTCGAGTTCTTCCATTAGTCTTATTGATTTATAATTTTTCCTTTTAAAACCACGAAATGTATCATTTAAGTAATATAAAGTTTGGTAGTATAGTAATCGGTTGAATCGTTTGTAAAACTACGTTAGTAGAAAGAAACGAGGTTTGTTACTGTTAACTCTTAAGGAAATTTGATCTTTATACCACTTAGAAGAACCATTTTATATCAGAATACGGATGAATCTGACAGTTCAAACTGTATTGAAAATACTGTTTTCTGTTATACAGTGCAATCTTAGACAACCTTTGGCATTAAGCTGTATCGCAATGTCATTGTCAGGAACTGCGTCGCTAGACCTTACTAACCGTGTCACCAATAACGCTGCTACTTATAGCAGCTAAGCTAGCAGTTATGCTTATCTTTCGGCCACTGATCGACCGACTGTTCTGATCCAATAACCTAGCATTTATAACTAATGAGTTAAGTAATAAATACTTAATTTATAACAAACGATGAAAATGACACTTCAAAAATTTCATTTTCAATATAACACATCTGTCAGTATTTTGATTTGATTCGAGAACATTACGAAATACCTATATCTTTTTTATTGCTGTAGGTAATGTAAAGTAGCCAAACTATAGTACATTAACTAAGTGTAAAACGTGGTAAAAAATAATGACAAGGTTTTAAATTCGTAGTGATCAAATGAGGACTAATCTCAGCTCAATTCTTATTGCAGTAATCTACGTGAACTGAATTATGTGTTTACTCGTCGGTTATTAGTGTTATTACTACAATACATTAGTTTAACTTCTTTATCTCTTGAGAGCTGTTATCTTTTCCATCATACATTTATGAGTCTAACTATGATCTATGCGAAGTGCCTGCAATAAGCAGATTGCCTGAGTAGATATAAAGATCATGAGATATGGTTACACTATTCAATTGAGTCCATCCGTCAACAACGCAAATCGACGGCACAATTAGTTACGTATAACGTCGTCACGCTGATAATTTCAACTGTACATTACCAATATCCCTCGTCCTAGAAGCAAATTTTATATGTTAAAATGAAGTTTAAAAGGTACGTTCCAAGAACCGCGGCAGAAGAGACGACAGACGGTATAGATAGCCGATGGCACTAGCCGAGCATCATTTGCGCTGGTTTCCACGACAACGTGGGCCACGTTGTTCGGAATTCGGAATCCTACCTTTAGTTATGACTATATTAAACCTTCGATCGAGTATACATTTTCGTGTTCTAAGTGCGCGAACGTAAACCGTAAACCAACAATTATTTCTAATTTCAGATAATGTTCTCCTTCCTGTCGATCGGCTGGGGTTTTTTATCGGACATAGACATCGAAAGCGAGCGGTTGCGAGCTCTAGGCGGGCAGCGGTTCGCGGTGTGGGCGCTAGCGAGAATCATGGGCCTGCGCCGGTATAAGGGCGTCGTCAGCTACGCGCTGATCAAAGATATAAGCACACTACCCAAGCCGAAACATCCCCTCGTCCTCCCACACAGCATCAGTCAGGACGGAGCTTTAGATTCTCCAGATGGTGAGGCTTTCATAGATTGTGACGAGCATGAGAACGTTTGGGCGAGCGCGGGCGGTCCCGGTAGACACCAGCGAGTGGATTCGTGGTATTCTGTCAATTCTCGACGCAGCGCGTTCTACAGCACGCGAGGTTCAGAGTATCATAGTGTAACTAGCGCCGGCTCTGAGATGCGGTCGCCTGTACATGCTTGTATGCACGGGCCCGCTCCTCACCTCCCAGCGCTAATGTCGCAGCTGCCATCAAACTGGACACACGAAGAAGGTGAGTTCATAATGGTCCACGTGTCTTACCAAGCTTATATCGGCGAGGAATTACTCTTCGCGCCTCGCTCACAGCTCTCTGACGGTGTCATGTGGATGCTCATCATCAAAGCCGGTATCTCCCGGTCCCAATTGTTCTCGTTCCTACTGGGAGTCGGGAACGGTGACCACGCTGAAAACAACAACGAGTATATGAAGCTGATACCCGTCAGCGCCTTCAGGATCACTCCAGAAGGCTCCACAGGATACCTCACAGTAGATGGAGAGCTTGTCGAATACGGCCCCATCCAAGCCGAGGTGTTTCCCAATATTGTCAATGTACTAGTGCCCGACGTCAAATAATACAATCTGAAGACTTCGATTTCACCGGAGCGATCCAACGACTGATTTAGTTACCTTAACTGTGCCGACGCGACCGCTAACTTTACAAGTATTCTTTGATGGTTGTGTTACAAAAAAAATCTAAATTATTCCAACACCAAAGTTTTAGTTGAACACGAAACTTGGACATTCCAAGAACGTTGTGATTTAGGTTTATATCGTTTTATGATAAGCATAATATTTTCGATTATGGTTCACGTCACGGCTGTATGTGATATGTACGTGTATCGATTGTTGAAATTTTTACAACTAGTCAAAGCTTTCGGTATAACGGAAGTCAGTGCCAAAAGTCGCGCACTCTAAAGGTTTTAAATGTGCATCTACTTATGGGATTGTAAATGGATTAATAGTTAGACGAGTTTGCTCAATGGAAGGGCAATCATAAGTATAGGCCTATTTCCATTCAATAAACGCATTAAGACTTAAGAGCAATCAACTACTACTATAGCAATTAACTACATAATAATTAGCAAAAAGTTGTTAATTGATTCTATAATGGTGTAACGTCCATAATTTATCTTGCAGTGTCAGAGCTATCTTTAATGACCAATTTATTCTCGTTACAGTTTTTATTGTGAATGTAATTATAGTTTCCTGCTTATTTATTACAATGAGTAAGTTAACATCGTTAGCAATTTCTTAGCTTGCCTTAATCATAATTTATACTTTAAAGTCTTAATTAAATGAATTAGTTCAATGGGTTTGGGTTGGATGTTTGGGATTTACTTAATTTATGTTTTTATTTAAGTTTTTTATAAATGATTTATGATACTGTAATGGTTAAAACCTTCTGTGATAATAATTAATTCTGCCATAATGATGATTTACAAGTTACAATCGATAGGATCGATTACGTTGTACTGACGCGCGGCGGGGCCAGGCCAGACCCCAGTAAAGCCTAATCTACAATCATATTTATATATTAATTTACAAATATTTGCAAGATGTAATTATTTCTAATAATTATAAGTTAAATAATGTTTAAGAATGTAGTTATGTAGCTACTGATTTTTTTTAATGCACAAATTGTTAGAGTGAAAGCTTCTATGTGTCAAATAACCTTTCAAGTACCTAAGTTGGGCAGTGAGTGCAAGATTGAAAAGCATCATTTACGTGAAGCACCACAGATTCGGCCCGAAACACTGATACATTCCTCTTAACATTTCCATAGATATTTGTGAACTACTTACAAACTGAAGGTGAATATGGAAAAGAAATTCAATCATGATAATTTGGGGGCGTCTATAAATGATTATTATATATATAATAGTATAATTATTATTATACGCCAAAATATATCCTTTATAAAATAAAATGCCCCATATGCCCCATCAAGCTCAATCTCACAAAATCTCACGTAGGGGAGAGGGGGATCACGGGAAATTTCACGTATTTTTTTCCCACAGCAAACCGTGTAAGAAGAAACAAGTGTGTTAAATATTGTAAATTTAGTTAAACTCGTCTTGGAGAGATTGCTCTATAAAATTAGCAACTTAAATATAATTTCTACAAATTTTAAAGCTGTCTCAAATTATGTTATTACCAGAGAAGTATCTTTCTATTTCAAGAAAAGAACAGTAGAGCCAAATCTCACGACATCCCACGAAAGAGGGAGGGGTTTTCAAAAATCGACAAAATCACCTCGCGTAATATCTGGACGCCCCCATTCTGGAACTGTTAGTTTCAGTTACTGAAGGTAAATTTTCAGTCATTTTGTTTGGCTTAATAAGTAAAACGATGTTCGTTTCCCAAATCTGACCGGCCGCGCTTACCAATCGCACCGGTGAAAGACTCAAAAATAACAACATGAAACTATGGCTGTATTCTATACTCACGCTTACAAAATGATGAGTTTCCTTATTATTTATCTGGTTTCGCCTGATGTCCCGTTTCCGGAGTCTACTTTTAATCCCAATGTGCGATTCAATTTAGAAATGATATAGGTGAATAGCATAATGAGTTTTAAAACTGTAGTACAAAATGATAAGCCACATAGTTAAAATAATTCTAAGGAACTGGACAATAGGGATGACGACAACTTTTTTTTCTTAGTCTATCAGGAAGATTATTGAAAAGTATTGTACACGTATTTTTTCTTTTTTCACGTAATCAAACTTATACGGAGATAGAGTTAAAATGTCGCGTGACGTCACGGTTAGGTACGATTTATGCCTAACGGTGACGCCCCTAGTTAGCCCCCACTCGCCAACTTTAATGCATTTTAACTTAGTCATTCTTTTTTAATTTGATTAAACAAAAAATACGTGTCTAATATTTTTTTATTACCTGACTGACGGATTAATTAGAATTTCGATTTCTTCACCCTGTCGTCATCCCTATTCTGTCACAGAAATGTGGGTAGGCATACCATGGATATGCCACGCCATTTGCGATTAAATTGCCATATCCACATCTCTTGAGTTTTTATAAATGAAATGACAAGCCAATTTATTTTATATACGGCTTAATATCATTAGATTTTTATAAGCATTACCTACATTTTAATTCCAAAGGTATAATTAACATATGTATTAAATTAATATAAAAAATTGTTAATGCAAAAAGTATTCTCTGTTCAGAACTGTCATAATCAAAGTCACATTGACTCTGGAGTGATTTTTTTCAATAAGAAAATTATAAATAAATTATTCTTAAGAAAATATTTTAAACAATATTGGATTTTGTGAATAAATGTTATAAAATTTCAAGTTTATGAAATTGTTATTAATAAATTATTATTTAAAAGTTCGATGGGTTTTATTTTAATAAAACATTATTTTCAATAAAATCAAAAACTTTATTATGAACTATTATTCTAACAACAAATTTTATCATTAGTTACTTACAAGTAAAGTAAAATAACACCCTCTTATATTACGTTATTAAGTTCATCAGAAATAATGTGTACAAAATGAACTAAATATATTTTTGATCAATAATAATTAATATTTATCTACCTTCATTTGTAGCATACGTTTTGAATATGACTTAAGTGATATAGTTTTAAACCCTTACTCTAAGAAATAATTTCGAAAATATAATAATTATTATTATGCTCTAACTATCCTACTGGTCATTAGTCAATATACATTGGGTACACAGTCATTTACATAAAGAGCATGATGAACATAAACAAGGTTCTCAAAATTTATATTTTTTTATAACTGTGCCAATCCCAATCACCAATGGGTGCCAGTCACTTTGTATACAAAATTTTAGCATAATTTCGTTTAACTGCTCATAATAAACATGTTGCATAAAAACAAAATGCATAATTTTGTTTCTCATAATAGTTAAATAACATAATGCTGTACAATCATAAAAACATTCTGCATAAAGATCACAACGAATAATTTTACTTGTCATAAAATACAATCGGTATAATTATTAAAATTTGGTCATCGTTACTTCATTAGGTACGATGACGAGCGAAGCGAGGACAGGAGGAGCTTTAGGTAGAACTGTGACCCTAGCTAGAATCGAGTTTTTTTATCGTATTCTTTTTAAGAATAAGAAAAACTTGAAATATGAAGAAGAAAACGAATTGTTTTTTTTTATACAAAATGAAAATTATGCTTGTCTGTTATGCAAGTTAACTATTATTACTTTCGAAATTATGCAATTAGTTTTTATGCTAAATGATAATTTCTGCAGTTCAAAATTATGCAATTCGTTTTACGCAAAATGAAAATTCGCAAATAGTTGTTATTCAAAACATAACACACTCTTATGAACATCCAAAGTTAAGTAAGTGAATATTAAGTGGAAAACACTTGTGTATTGTTTTGGGTTGTTACAATGAAAAACCTCCAATTTATTTAAACAAGTCAGCAGGTCATTAAAATTCTAATTGATGACCACACCACAGTTTAATTAAAGTATATTCTGATGATATTCTGACTTTCAAGTGAGCACAAACTTTGAACATTTGATTTTTACAAGACACAACCTTATCTTAGAACTTGCAATCACTGCTTTACTATAGTCCTTAGGAGATATTTTTAAACCGAAATATGACAGCTGGAGACCCCCATAGAACCTAAAACGTATTACTCACCCATCTACATTTAATGAAACAACTTATGACATTTAGAAGACAGATCATGTCTTATATCCTTAATTGTTTAAAACTTGTGATGAAGCAAAATATTTTCTTTCACTTTCATGACATTTTCATGAGTCTATAAATCAAATATTTATATACAAGATAAATTAGATTATGTATAAATAGATACATAATACGTAATAATTTATCATTTAAATATTTTTGAATATAGCCCATTATCATATTTAAAGTATGTCACATATTATCATTTACATTAAAAATAATCGTTGGTAAAAACAATTTGTCTTGAAAATCGTGTAATGCATACTGCAATGCTCCCATCACTATAAACTTCAACTAGCAAATGTCATATTTCGGTTTTGAAATCTCTTCTACTATAATTAAATACATAGCATTATTTAACACATAGTAAAATTTCATCCAAGTTGACTGCATTGATGGACAATATGATCTAAACCTTACAAGCTAGTCTATTCCTAGAAACACCTCAATGATGGAGGAGGTTGTTGCTGATGCTGTGAAACATGATGCAACAAGCATAACATTATGTGGCAACCCAGTTTCCCAATGCACTTCTAGATTATCAGACTTCGTAATATGGTGAGACTTGTAATATGGTACTTCAAGTGGTGAGATCAGATGCAATTTCATTTCATTTCATGTTTCACTACAAAATCTGATTCTTCATTCATGATGGACTAGTCATTCCAAATTAATTGTAGCACTATATACTACTTCAAAATTGTGAGCTCATATTAGGCAGTCGTTACAAATACTTTGTAAGCAGTCTTCAGAAAATTCTATCATGTAAAATACCATCTTATCTGAGCTTGAGGGAGTCTAAGCTGTCAAGTAGGTTCTGTACCTCGCAGTCAACCTGCTCCCTTGTGCTAACGCGCTCCAACCGCTCGCGGACATTCTCGAGCTCCCCGGGATCAGCCTTCTGAATCCTCATGAACTTCAGCATCATTTCCACAACCAGACAGATGTCAGCAATCAGCTTCCTGGTCTCTTCAAAGTGCCCCGCCCCACTGGGGCGCATTTGGATCAGTTTCAGCTTGCTCTGAGCCAGCTGGATGGGGTTGTGTCCGTTGTTGTCGTGTGAGCTCACATCTGTCCCCGCATCCAGGAGTTCAATAACAACTTTGATGTGGTTCATACACACAGCAAGATGGAGAGGCGTATTGCCGAGAGTATCTTTAATATTAGGGTTCGCGCCGTGCCTCAGCAACGTCCTTACCACGTCGACGTAGCCGCGGCATGAAGACAGATGCAGCGGGCTTCTTTTATGTTCATCAGACGAATTTGGATCAGCTCCAGACAATAGCAGCTTTTCCACAAGCTCAGTATTGTTCGTTGAAGCAGCGAATCGAAGCTTTTGGTTTCTCGACGAGCAGATCGTGCCCCCGTAACGATACTTCAGTCTGCAGTGCCTTGCTTTAGTGGAACATTTAATTTTCCCAATGTGATCGTGCGGAGTTGGCTCGTTCAAGAACTCTATGGGCATGGGCTGGCCGGCCTGGTTGATTGGTATTGCCCGAGGGTTGAATTCCAGCACACACTGCGAATGGTCGAAAATTGGATTGTCGCTACTTTCATTGCTCGTGTCTACTCCTGAATCAGCCATGATGCACTATATTTATAATATTTTAACCGACAGGTCGCTTCAAAACCGTCCGATGGTAATTATAAACTTCAAAATGTATTATTTATTCATTTGGGAAAGGGACAAGTAAAGAAATAACACAGAACTTGTTTGCTTTGCTTTGTGATTTGCTGTCAAAACCCGTGAGTGACATTGACAGCAAATTGGCTAGAAATACGCCAATCTATTTCAACTCCTTACGCAATGCGATAACGGTATCTCGAATAGCTTTTCATCCGCAAGCTCCGCAAGCTCATTCATGAAGGTAGGGAGGTAGGTATACAAAAACACAGTACAGTATGTATGATGAATGAAACGTTTTCAGTTTCTCGAATTACCTTGACATTTATTTTTGAAATACGGAATCTTTACGGAACACTAGTTCAGACAATAGCAGCTTTTCCACAAGCTCAGTATTGTTCGTTGAAGCAGCGAATCGAAGCTTTTGGTTTTTCGACGAGCAGATCGTGCCCCCGTAACGATACTTCAGTCTGCAGTGCCTTGCTTTAGTGGAACATTTAATTTTCCCAATGTGATCGTGCGGAGTTGGCTCGTTCAAGAACTCTATGGACATGGGCTGGCCGGCCTGGTTGATTGATATTGCCCGAGGGTTGAATTCCAGCACACACTGCGAATGGTCGAAAATTGGATTGTCGCTACTTTCATTGCTCGTGTCTACTCCTGAATCAGCCATGATGCACTGTATTTATAATATTTTAACTGACAGGTCGCTTCAAAACCGTCCGATGGTAATTATAAATTTCAAAATGTATTATTTATTCATTTGGGAAATGGACAAGTAAAGAAATAACACAGAACTTGTTTGTTCTATTCTATATAAATTAATGGCTTCTGTCTTGGACACTTCGCCAATATCAAAGTAAGGGCCACAGGCCTGCAAGTTGTTCGGTAATAAAGGTAAATGTACGGTGTAAATGGTTAATAAAATAAAATTGGAGAAACTCAACAAACGTCAACGTCCATCTTGGGCGACGGCCATTGAGAATCTCCAGAACTTGTTTGCTTTGCTTTGTGATTTGCTGTCAAAACCCGTGAGTGACATTGACAGCAAATTGGCTAGAAATACGCCAATCTATTTCAACTCCTTACGCAACGCGATAACGGTATCTCGAATAGCTTTTTATCCGCAAGCTCCGCAAGCTATCCGCAAGCTCATTCATGAAGGTAGGGAGGTAGGTATACAAAAACACTACAGTATGTATGATGAATGAAACGTTTTCAGTTTCTCGAATTACCTTGACATTTATTTTTGAAATACGGAATCTTTACGGAACACTATTTCGCTCGAACTATCCATACTGCGCTGCGTCAGCCGAGCCGTCATTTGTGGTGTTACTGCGTGCTCTTGACAGTGCAATCGGCCTTTGATTTTTTTCCAAAGATATTATTTTGCTACAAAAACTGGAATACGTACACTAGATTATTGGGGAAATAAAGAAGGATGCAGCAATTAACCGTTTTTATGGTAGGTAGTTTGAGGTTGCTGTTTTTTTTTGTTTGAATCGCGATATTAACCTTTACTGTTTTGCTGAAAGGACATAGAGAGTTCTCGTTCGTATATTGACGAGCTGTACTCTGGCGAGCCGGGGAAGGTGGCGGAGGCGCTGGTGACACTGAAGAACACGGTGATCGGGAGCAACCGGCAGAAGGGCTCCGTGATCCAGCAGGGCGTCGTGCCGCGGCTACTGCAGCTAGTGGCGGACGACACCCTCGACTCGAACATACGGCTCGACGCCACCATCACTATCGGTACTATATTTCACTGCTCTTACAATATTTACCATTTTTGCAAGACACGAGGTGGACAACGAGAGTGTAATGACGCTGCCCTCTTTGTATGTGTATGAAGTATGTTTATTTGTGAAAAGAAACACAAATGTTCAAGTTCCAAGAACCTACTGTAAGACAAATATCAAAAAATCATGGCATATATCTATGCTATCCAAATCAAAAAACGGCTTTTATCAGAAAAAGCATATTCTATATGGTTGTAAAGATCTTAAAACATTTGCCAAATATAATAGTGTCCAGATTTTCCTGAGTTTAAAACGAAACTTTACGATTGGTGCTTCTCTGAAGCGTTTTACAGTATCAATGACCACTTCTCATCCAAGTGTACTTGAATTATATTCATTTTATTTAAATTCTTATCAATTTGACATCTATTTAATTTTATTTACATTATTAACTTATTCTTTTGACATTCATGTAATCTTATTTTAATGGCTATATCAAAATTTATAATCACTTGGATTTGGTATTCAGTATTTTTAACATTTATAAATTTTACATATTGTGACATTGATTTCTTAATAAGTATGGAAGACATTTTAAAATGAATGTACAATGTAAATATTTAAGTACAGGTTTACTCTGGAAACTGGCTGATTGTGGCGGTCTCCCAATAACTCAACAGTTTTTGTATATACCCACATTCTAGCAATAAATATATGATTGATTGATTGATGATTGATGATATATCGGTCCCAGCGCAGATCTTGAGTGGTGAGCGTAAGTAGAGTGGATTTCTGTGCATTGGTATGACTGAAGGGCCAATAAGCGTGCGTGCATTGCACAGTTATACTATACGTTCTGCTGTAAAACAAAGTTTTTTTAACACCGCTAACCTCGTGTTACCCTCTAACTCGAGTTAAGTTGATACAACTGACTGAACTGAGAACTTGAGCTTAATGGCTTTGTGTAAGTAAGCCTATCATGTTGATGACGGCCGGATTGGTGCAGTTGGTAGTGACCCTGCCTTCTGTTCCGATGGTTGCGGGTTCGAGTCCCGCACAGGGCAAACTTTGTGTGATGAACACGAATATTTGTACTTGAGTCATGGATGTTTAGTATTTATATATGTATGTATTTCTCTATATAAGTATTTATATCGTTGTCTAGCAAGCACCCATAGTACAAGCTTTGCTTAGTTTGGGGCTAGGTCAATATGTGTGAAATGTCCCAAGATATTTATTTATTTATTCATGTATGAATTGAATTGAATTGTAAAAAAAAAACAGATTTATTGGAGATTTTAATTTTATGTGTACCTATATTCTAAATATGTTTCAGAGAGAAGTTTTTGTTGCTTTGGTTTAGTTATTTTTAGGGAAAAGATATAAATTTTTGTAACGAAGAAGGTCCAAAAAAAGTACCTACATTTCATGAATGTCAATAATTTCTTAGGTTCGCTAGCAAAAGGCACAGCGGAGAATGTAGCAGCGCTAGTGGAGCAGGGCACAGCGACGGTCCTGATCGAGGTCCTCAAGAGCGTCCCCGCGGAGGGTCGGCTGGCAGAGGCTGCCCTGTGCGCGCTGCGGAGCGTGTTCCTGCACCCGCCCGTGCCCGCGGGAGCCCTGCCCACGGACCCGAGGCTGCTCGCGAGACTCACACGTTGGTGCTCTCTTAAAATGGCAATATTACTATATTAGTTAAGCGGACAGACATCCCTACACTCTAGAACGTTGAAATTTGTCAGGTTTCAACACCAGAAGTCTTTATATGTTCTGACTAAGTATGTTAGACCACCTTAGACCCTATCATCATCTTCCATCAGATGTGATTAGGGTCAAACACACTTCTTTTTGCTTCAAAAGTGTAGCCGCAAGAACCCTAAAATCTTTCATTGAACTTAAGGGTTAAACACAAGCTTATTTGTAAATAAGAAAAGTGGTTTTTATATTTTTACAATCTTTCACACACTTTTTTTTAATTTTATAAAGTAAAAGTAAAGTAAAAGTAAAAAAAGCTTTATTACCCAAAAAGAAAAACAATCATTATTATACAGCAGCAGTTTACAATTAAAATATAAAATATAAATAATTAAATGAAACAAAAAAAACCGGTAACAAGTTTTTTATTTTTTTGGCAATGGGTGCCGGCCTCAGCATGTGCTGGCGCTCGGAAGGCCAGCGCTGGTTTTCAGATCGGCCCCTTTGAGGGTGGTCGCGTGTCATACTTTAAAACAGTAATAATTAATGAACTCGTTTTAATTTGTTACCAGAGATAGCCCGCGAGGGTTCGCCAACGGCGCGCGCCTGCGTAGTCCGCAT
>OZ020285.1:3528136-3684428 GCA_963971205.1 Aethes cnicana
GGTTGAAGCGTGAAGAGGTAACAGACAGACAGACAGACAGAGTTACTTTCGCATTTATAATATTAGTATGGATCTTGGGACATTTCAGACTAATTTACGTAGCCCCAAACTAAGCAAAGCTTGTAGTGGGTGCTAGATAACGATGTAAATACTTATATAGAGAAATACATATCACATACAAATACAAAACATCCATGACTCGGGTACAAACATTTGTGCTCATCACACAAAGTTTATCCCTAGCGGTATTCGAACCCGCGACCGTCGGAACATACAGTATAGTGGAGCGGATCATTAGAACAAGAAGACGAAATCCCATCACGGAACCAACCAGTGGCGTAGCCGTAGCTTGGTATCTAAAGCCCTGGGGACGAAGAAAAAAGGGGCCTAAACGGATTAGGTATTTAAAAAGAGACTGGGCCAACGAGCCTGATGTCGGGGCCCCGGGGCACCTGCCCTACTTTGTCCCTTAGTAGGCACACCACTAGAACCAATGTTTAGACATACATGTAAGATAGAAGATTAGCCGAGATAAATAGCTTTTTCATCACACTTTCTCGAAAACGGTGTCATTACAGGCATGCAAAGCGGTCTCTAAGGCCCAGATTATGACATGATGTATTTGTTTTGAATTGTTTTCTTCGAAATAATACAAATTAAAAAGTAAAACTACTTAAATGGCGGCACCATTGTTAGTGGCCAGAACGAATTTAATATTTAAAAAACAGGCCAAGTGCGTGTCGGGACACGCGCAAAGTATAGGGTTCCGAAGTTGACGATGCCCACAGTACCTTTCTTAGACTTATTAGCATCTAGCTAGCCTGTGGTATGACGTGCCCGCCCGACGCCCCTGCCGCTCGAGAAAAATCATTGGTTTTTTATCATTTCATAAGTTGGTCGACTATGACTCGTAAGTTTGTACAGCCTACTTAGCTGTGATAGTTTTCTTTTCAACTACGTTATATATGCCATAACCGTGATTTTTTTCAGCCATCCAAATACCACCATTTAGCTGGGGGGGGGGGGGACACGTGACCCTAACAAAAAATAGCACTTTAAAGCTTAATATTTCACAAACGCATCAATTAATCAAAAAATGGTTTTAACAAACCCACAATATTTTTTTAAGATCTATTCAACGATATGCCGCACCATGGGGTACGCAAGAAAAAAAATTACATCCCCACTTTACGAGTAGGGGGGTACCCTATAAAAAAAAATATTTCAAAATTTTATTGTACCACTTTGTCAGCGTAACTAATATGCATATTTATGCCAAATTACAGCTCTCTAGACCTAAGCATCTCCGAGCAATAGTGCGGACAGACGGACGGACGGACGGACGGACATGGCGAAACTATAAGGGTTCCTTGTGGACTTCGGAACCCTAAAAATGAACAAAAAAGGTATGTTCCCGATGCCGATTAACAGGCACAAGTTCACAGGGCGTCCTAGTGAATATTTCCTGGATTTTCCTCGCAAGTATGATGAAAAATATTGTATGTATCACGGGCGGTATAGGAATTGTAGTCGAGAGCATTTATAAGCCCGAAACCGAAGCCCTTAATACACAATGTACTATTAGAATGCCGACTCCCATATCTGCAAATCTAGTCCACCTCATCAATTTAGTGCACTTAGCTTCTTCCTTTGACGCAAACTACCAACTAGGCCTTGCCGCCTAAATTACTATTAGTGGAAACTACTTTGACTTTTGTGTTTTCTAAGTTTAAATTTTCATATTTGTTATCTTTCGCCGTTTGTTTCCAAATATCAATAAAAAAAAAAGAACTCGGAATTGGACCTTGTTCATACTATCCCAATACTTTAGTGATGGTTTAGGGTGCATTCTGGCGGGAAGCTTGGCGTTATGGGAACATATTTTTGATGGATCTCTTTCGTGCGTTCTCTATCTTTCTAACCATCTGTTATTTACGTACCAAATCTGATTTCCAGGCACAACGACAGAGCAATACCCGAGCTACTCATGCACTTAGTATCTCGAGACAAGCCTTTGCCAGTCGCGATGGGGGCAGCGCGCTGCCTCACCTACATTCACAGGGCGGGAGCCCTCCCTGCAGATGATAGTAGGTAAGACAGCACATTACCACACCCGCATGATCGATATTGCATTCGCCGCGTCCTCACAGAGCGAGCTCGCGCGCGAGGCAGCCTCGGACGTTTGCCTCGGAATGTCATATACTCGTAGGATGGCGAGCGGGGTAGCCCGAGTCAGTTTTGCTTAAAAACGTCATAAGGCCGAACGTTCGGAAACTTATCGCGACTACTGCCGTTATAATAATTTAAGTCTCGTACAAAAAAAATAAACGAACACATAAACGCTATTGGATGAAAAAGTGTTATTTCTCCACAACGCTCACAACTAACAAGCGAGGCACAACACAACCGTCTTGAGTGAGCGCGGCATACGTACTGTGGCGCCTTTGAACACGTAACACGAATCGTCAGGCTCGAGTCGGGTCGCGGCACGTTCGGCAAGGCAGTGCCTCGGCCGAGGCACGTCCTCACTGACCCAGCATTTGCCTCGCATGCTGGCTCAGTCAGGACGAGCAGTGGTGGATTTACCATTAGGCCAGTGGCCATTTGTGGCAGTTCATTTAGGGGAAGCCCGTGCCTAGAGCGGCCAGATATTATCATAGTAAACGCTATTGCCGTGTGTTTAGGACTATATTTACTTTGCAGAGTGGTGTTTGGAGCTCTACCGTGCCTCGCTCGACTTTGTACGAAAGAAATGCCAGAGGAGATAAGAGCTATGGCCGCGGAAACATTAGCATATTTAGCAGAAGTTAGTACACCTTAAAAAGTCTGTACCTAGAAGTTGCTAAATATATTTTCTTGTTGTAAAGCATTATGTAATACAATTCGCTTTTATGCAAGTGAAGCGATGTTCCCACTAAGAAAAGAAAATAAAATAAACTTTTCGCACCTAGTGATTTCGACTGGACTAGGCGTATTACAAAATATAGTTTAATATAGGGATGGTTTCACAGTTGATAAGCACGCGAGCCTTGTACATTGGGCAGAAAGCATCTTTTTATAATAAAACCAGTGTGGTGCCTATTTTGGGTTCTGTTGTGTGGTCAGCATCATTAGATGTCTACCGTCCTAAGCTCTATGTTCTTAGATCAAACGAAACGGTGACGGTTTGTTAACCTTTCATTGGAATACAAAGACTTAATTGGATTTGTCTTAAATCTCCAGGTAGACACATCGCTCCAAAGGCTAGCGGCTATATCCAACCACTTGATGAGCTCTCTAGCAGAAATTGTCAACTGCAACAGTGACGCCGCCAAGCAGGGCGCGTTTAAATGTTTCGCGTCACTCGGAGCAAACGATGAAGATATTAGAAAGAGGATTATAGAAACACACGGGTTGATGGTGCATGTGGTCAACGGGATGAATAATCCGGAGGCAGCGGTGAGTTGTTTTCTTTATTGGTATTGGCAGTGTGCACGACGACAGCGCCAACTAGCGGGCTCGAAGTTGACGACGCAATGTACAACTATACTCTTTGGTCGACCATGGAAGTCGTAACCAATAAGTGGAACTACCAGTAACCAAAATTTGTGGCGTAATAGGCTTGTATCGCTCTTTTTATAACCTCATAAGGAGAGATAAAGGCAAAGAAAGATGACAGGTGGAAATTGGTCGCCGTCGCGTTTAGGCGTTTGCAACACCAGATGTGTCACCAATTAACTTGATGAGAGGGGGGCAAAGGGAAAGCTTAAAGAAGTGGTGAAAGTTTTTTTACAGAACGACACAATTTTGCACCCGGATTAAGCAATAAGACAAGTGTCAATATCGTAAATGCTAAGACTTGTCAGACTCCCCTTTTATCCTCTCTAAGGAATGATTTCCACTATCTTATCACCTAATGAGCTCTGGGCCTCCAACTATCTCCATTCTAAGTTACATCTAAGTCGGTTCAGAGCTTTATGCGTAAAATACAAACTAAATTTAACGTAAAAACAGTATCGATAGATAAAATATGTCTAGGCTGCCTTAATTTTAATGTATAATTTCATTTTATTTTAAGCTTATTAATTTGCAGGTGAGATTATCAGCAGTACGATGTTTACACTCACTTTCGAGATCAGTACAGCAACTAAGAACGACATTTCAGGTAAATATGGACTTAAACATTCTCAGAATCTTTATTAGGTTATCATGCGATATTATAGAGTTAGAAAAATGTTTATTCAGTGAAACAAAAATACAAAACACTTTATTTTGTATTTAGCATTAGCAAAAGTCATTTTAAACTATACGCATACGACTTAAATTACTTTACGTTGTAAGCTTTTACGGCTATGATGTCTGTGGGAAATAAAAATGTCAACCAAACAAATAATTTTCTAGGACCACGCTGTGTGGCGACCTCTAATGCAGCTCTTAAACGACTCTCCGGGAACCGAACTCCTGACCGTAGGGTCGTCCACCCTCTGTAATCTGCTGCTGGAATTCTCGCCGGCCAAGGAACCCATGCTAGATCAAGGTATGATTAAACAAATATTGAAAAAATAAGGAGGAAAGTCCTCTGCTGCGCTGCAATATGGCAGCACAGTCTCAACTAGAGATCTTCTACTATCTAAAGTCCCACGCCTTCACATTTCAAAACGCTTCAATTTTTTTATTATTATTAAAAAAGCACCACCAACACATGTGTGTTGAGAGTGTTGGTGGTGCTTTTTAAATACATTGAAGCGTTTTGAAACGTGAAGGCGCGGGAGTTTAGATAGTAGAAGATCTCTAGAGTATGGTAGCGCCGCAATGAACTATTCGTGTATCTTACGCTGTAAAATTTGACGGCTGTGGTGTACACTGACGGTCAAAAATTTCAATATCGTTGAGACCAGTTTGGTGTCATTTCATTGGTGTCACCTCTAGTGTTGCAAGTGTCTGCAAGCCGAACAAAATAAAAACTGTTGTAGCCTAGGAAGGGACTATAAGCAGTATTTCAGTGTGATAATATTTTGTTGTAGACGTAGAAATAAGCTAATAGGTAATGATAACGTTGTAATAATATTTCAAAATGGTTTTTTCCAGGTGCCGTAGAAATGTTGTGTAATTTGACGAAGAGGCCAGAAGCCGCTTTAAGACTGAACGGAATATGGGCTCTAATGAATATGGCTTTTCAGGTAAATATATTTTAAATCTGTTACACAAACTAAATCAATGTCCGTTTGAAATGAGAGTTACGTTACAAGGGATTTAGTATGCAACGAGCTGATTGTAAGGTGTAATTTCAAAGTGTACAAAATGAGCTGTCATGCTCTCTTATTTTCTAGTGAAAACCTAGAATCGTTTGTACCTCATTTTGGCGATTTCGACGGTTCACCTAAATACAAACGTACGATATACGTAAATGTACATAAATACAAGTGGTATTTCCATGTAGCAGTAGAGGCGAATTGTTCCCAGTTCTACAGATTTCTTTTACAGAATACCATGTCTACAGATTTCTATTTCTACACATTCCCAAGTGTACAGATTCCCAATTCTACATAATTTAAATTTTACAGAATATTGATTCTGCATATTCACAATTCCACAGATTCCCAATTCTACATAATTGGTATTCTACAAAATAATACAAGGAATGTAACTGGGTCGACGGGTCCCCGCTACGCGGGGCCCCTATTTCTAGGTAGTTTGCCCTTCGGGCGTATATAGATAACTAACGAACCTAACCTACATTCACACCTAACGGACTGAGTGGACCCTTACCGGTAAAATAGTAGTCAGATAAGAAACTGTGGAATAAAGAATATGTAGAATTGGGAACCTGTGTAATTGGTTATCTGTTAAATTGGGATCCTGTGTAATTGGTTATCTGTTAAATTGGGAATCCGTAGATTAGAGAATCTGTAGGATTGGGAATCTGTAGTCATGAGCCCCAGTCGTAGAGGCTTTAGATGTCCTAATGTAATTTGATTTCTGCAGCCGTTTTTTCCAAAATATACACACTTGTGTACCTTTCTACGTTATTTAGTAAGATCCAAAATAATACATATAATATTAATGGAGTCGATTGTAGCATAATACCATTGACCTATAATAAGTAATAACATATGGACGAACAGTGCCTAACAGAATATGTCAAAATAAATGGAGCAAACTGACATTAGAAAATACGTTCCAATATGCTAATAACGCCTCTTTATAACGAAGGCCAAACGGGTGCCAGAGCTGTTGGGGCACCCGTTTTGACGGGGCCATTTTTCTCCGGCTGATTGTGAATCCTTACTTATTATAGATCAATGCATAATACTCATTTTGTCTCCTGCAGGCCGAACAAAAGGTGAAGCAGCGAATACTCAGTTGTCTCGGCACCGAGCAGATGTTTCGGCTCCTAAGCGACGCTGACACGCGGGTCATCATGAAAACCCTCGGTCTGCTGAGGAATCTACTGTCCACGAGGCAGCACATAGATGCTATTATGAGCGAGTACTCTTCGCAAGTCATGCAGGTAACCACCATCACCACAACAGCCTATTTACGGCCCACTGCTGGGCACAGTCTGAGGGTTTGGGCTATAGTTCCCACGCGGGCCCAGTGCGGATCGGGGAATTCACACACATCCTTGAATTACTCCGCATATGCGTGCAGGTTTCCTCACAAATGCTTTTAACATTTTATCCGCATACAAACTAGCTTTTACCCGCTATTTGGTCCGTGTGAATATTTCATACTAATATTATAAATGCTGTCTCTGTTAACTCTTACCTCTGGACCTATTTAGATGAAATTTGGGATGGAGATAGTTGGAGTCCCGCGAGGATGGACATACATAGGTTACTTTTGTATACCGGAAAAACGCATAGATCCCGCGAGAACCGAATTCTAAACACATTCCAGTCGCGGGCAGAAGCCAGTTTATAATATTAGCACAGAATATTTAATAGTACTACGTACAGAATGGCCACGGAATCACCCGCCTGAATCTAGCCCGCGCGCAACTCGCGCCCAACTCGCCCTTACCGTCATTTGTTTCATCCGGAGATGGAGAGTGGATCATTGGCCCGCGTACTCGTACACACATATTCACAAGTGTACAGACGTCCTCGCACGCACACAGACGTCCTCTGACGCAAACATTGACACTTCATTCGAATTGTGTTCGAAATCGTGCTTTTATAGGCGAAATTAAATATATTGGATAATTTTTAAATAAGTTTTGTCTATTACAGGCGGTGATAGTAGTATTGGAGGGTTCGTATCCAGCGGAGGTGAAAGAACAAGCCCTCTGTATACTCGGTAATTTGGGCGACGGGGAGAAGGCCAAGGACCTCATCATGGCCAACGAAGACGTGCTACGGAAGCTGGTCGATTATCTGGTCAGTATGTTTCAACTTCTGCTGTTCAGATTTCTTTCTGTCCATACAAAGAAATGCGCCATGCATTTATCTGAGTAGATCTGTATTGTAAAAACTGTATCCTTTTTTCATGCTGGCTTTTTTTGGCACCTTATCGGGTTAATATTATTTTGTTTGTCATACAGATACAACATTAAATTTGAATAGATTTTGCTGTCCAGTTTTTTTTCCATACAATGAATCATTCCTCAGTCAAAACAGTCGAACTGTATTAAAAAAAGAACACTCAAAAATTAATCCAAAATTCCAATTCCCAAGGCGGACATACCCTTGACCTTTAACTGAAATTTAACTATGCCTTATTTATTTTCTCAAAACAAGACTTAGTGTTAGTGGCCCTAAGACAATTATTAATCTATCTCTTATAGATTAGGATTTCCATATACTGTACCAGTTAAATGCTCGATCTGTCAGGACGTGCCTCCCCGAGGCAAATGCGTCGAGGCATATCCTGACCGAGGATTTGCCTCGCGTGGCCGCTCGCTTTATGAATACCTAGCTAGTCGTCGTTGTTTGTTGACGCAGGCGCATCCCGAGAGTAAACTCCAAGAGGCGGCGTTATTCGTGGCGGGGAACCTGGTGTGGCGAGGCGAGGCCGGCGCGCAGGCGAGGCAAGCCCGCCTCGCCTCGCTCGGAGTGCTGCGCGCGCTGCAGCTGCTGCGCGCGCGGCGCGACCACCAGCTGCACGACCAGTGAGTCTCGGACAGACAACACGCTAGTGTGGGTGGCGAGGCAATTGCCTCGCTCCTATCCATCTAACTGAATGTACTAGTGGCAAAATCTTCATTTAATTTGATACTTCAGTTGAGTGAGTCAAGCCCTACCCTAACTAAAATCTTGTCCTGACTTAAGTGCACTTTGTTCGCTCTGATTCCTAAAATACTACCAGCAAGACTCAATCCTTAGGCAGGAAACGTACTGTTGGAATCCGACTGTATGTGGCTGGCCTTTTTACTATGTTACCAAACATGGAAGAGTGATGCCTCTCGACACAAGTATATTGTTCACTCAAAAAGTGGGACCATCCCGTATTTTCTGAAACCTCGGGCTACTGAATAAATATTATTTTTAATACAGGTGCTCAAAAAGTAAACATTTCGATACCTGTTTAACGTGCCAAAAGTTTGTCATTTCCGAACGAGCGTTTTTTTTTTGACATCTAGAGAGCGTGCCTAAAGTTGTTTTTTTACGAAGTAGTGCGTAATGTGTTTGAGCTTTATCCTGTCCGTTTATTTCTTTATTCTTTTTTTTTCGCAAATGTATTAAAAAATGTCGTTTGATACACGTGAGAAATAATGACCAGCCTGATCTATAACCTTTGTTCACAGAGTGAAGACCGCTCTGGCGCAGTTCAACGACTTTACATAATGCCGCCGCAGCCCGCGGCGCAAGCGCGCGCGGCGGGAATAGCGCCCCACACAGTGAGCTAACTCATTAAGTCACACCGTTCAGGCAGATTTACACTATCTACACAACAATAGGGGTTATAAAGAAGAACAATCCGCTAGGGGCGCTAGTGGTGTTGGTTCCGGCCATTGCCATTAGCCATTTTGCGCGGTTTGACATTGACAGCTATAAATCCCTCCAATCACCGCCTCGGACGCAGTCTCCAATGCCAGTGGCGCCCGCTGGTGAGCAAAACTACGTTGATCCTTATGTCACTACAACAAGGTTTTCTTCAAGGAACGTTATAATGACGATGGAAAGCGTTTTCCAAATATTACTTTGAATTTAGAAGTTGATTTCAACATTTTAATTAAATATGAGAACATGGAGGAATAGTACGTCCGGAGCGAGTAGTGTCAATTTCGAAACCATAGAAATTGAGCTTAAAGACGTAAGCTCGAAGGTCGTTTTCGTCGAAATTTTGGCGTTTACCTTTTTTATCTGTGTCTCTCGTCATAATGTTAGATAAAGAGAGAGACAAGCCTTCACCTCCTCTCAACCTCGCACCTTGGCCCTTGCCCAAAACTTGGTCACAAAGCGGGCTCCGGTTATAGGTGCTATTTGTTACCTCCATGCATGAGAATGTGTCTCAAGCTGGACAGTAAGAATTCGACGCGGTTTGATAAAAAAAAAAGTAATCGAGGCGGAATACTGGCCGCTCGTAAGTACAGGTGTAAGAGGAAAAAAAGTTTCTGTCACTCTCGTCACGTCCCCAAACGAACTGAAGAAACTGCCGCGGGTGACAAAAGTCACCCGTGCGCGCATCTCCATACATCTCCTTCCAAGTCCAAGGAGTCCATGCGTGACTTTCTTCAGTTCGCTATGGAGACGTGATTTATGAAGTGACAGAAACTTTTTTGTCACGGCGACAAAAGGCACCCCTGCCCTGCGCGCACCCTCATGTGATTTGTCTATGGTATGCTAAAGCCAAATCGTTTACTTTTTTAAAAGCTTTTATCTTCTGTAACTTGCTTGAACGAACTGTTCCCCGCCAGTGTTATCACTATCGGCATTCCTTGATTCAAAGGAATGACCTGATATGTGCAACTTCACTTTATCTTCAGAGCCATCATCATTATTTCAGCCGGTAGACGTCCACTGCTGGACATAGGCCTCCCCCAAGGCGCGCCACTCAGACCGGTCCTGTGTCACTCGCATCCACCGCGTTCCCGCGACCTTTACAAGGTCGTCACTCCATCTTGTTGGAGGCCTACCGACAGCTCGTCTACCGGTTCGCGGACGCCACTCCAGGCCTTTCTTGTCCCCATTGGCCATCAGTCCTGCGAACAATGCGCCCCGCCCACTGCCACTTAAGGTTCGCAATTCTTCGGGCTATGTCGGTGACCCCAGTTCTACTGCGGATATCCTCATCTTCAGAGCCATACATAATTATTATTTTGGTCACTAATCACAAATTCAGGCTTGTTGCATCTCTTGCATGTCTGATAGTTAAGTAACAAAAGTGCTGGTATGTCCAGTTTTTGACAAGGATTTATTAATTTAAAGTTTCCATCATAGATAGATAGATAGATATTTATTTCATCAATATAAAATTACATTATAATTTGAGTGCATTTCAAAATATATCAATTCACATTGAGATCGTCAAAACAGATACAAATACAATCATAATAAAAACTCGTAATTTTTCCCCGTTGGGGATCGTCATGCAAAGCATATAAATAAAACATTCGTTATTAAAAAAGGTCTATGTCAATGTGCAAATTAATAAATTAAAGTCAAAATCTAAATATAATTATAATTATTATAATTTCACATAAACAACCGCGACACAGTATTATACTAATGCAGTTGGATATGGATTGTGTAATCATGCTCGTTTTCAAGTTCAATAAAAATCATTATTAAATTATTAATTATTATTACATTCTCTTTCCTACTCCTATTGTATTAAAATACATTTTATATGTTTTTAAATTTGTGAGTGGTGCGATGTAAATCTGCCTGTAACATATAGTAATATCTCTACGTTACTGTAATAGTAATAGCTAAGTTTACTGTAAATAGCTAAGTTCGTCGATTGTTCTCTTGTTACGGAACGTCGACGTTTATTTTTAATGACACTTTTGACATTGAATGTCCCTTCGACGCGGCTTCTTGACGTGCTAAAGAAAATTAACAATTTGAACGTGTAAGCAAAATAATGCTTATTAAATATTATTCGCGTGTGCTTTGTGAGCATTAGTGAATTTATTTGAATTAAATTGATTCGTGAATGATCGAGGTGATTAATAAATAGTAAATTCAAAATCGACTATAGTTGTTTTCAACGACAGAGGTGCTAATCCCTCATGTTTTTTTAACTAGCCAAGTAAAGTAGTCAAACTACACTAGTGTAATTAGATATTGTTGGCTAGTGGATAGTGCGAGTGACTGTACATTCGAGTAGCTTTTGTTAATGTGGAGTAACTCTACGCGACTGTACTTGCTACCTTTGTAGGATCTATAGATACACCTGTATATACTGTAATGACAAGTATCCAATACTCTATAAGGTCCCTATAAGTCGGATCTACCGTAAGTTTTGATCCTTTGACACCTTTACATATTGTGAACTGAAGTAAATAATAGTACATTACAGACCTAGGGCGGTGAATTCGTTAATGTCCCAGATCGCAGGTGTTTGTGGCCCGAACCGAAGGTGAGGGTCATAAATATGCGACCTGGGGCTTTACGAATTACCGGCCGTGGTTTGTCTAAAGTTTTACGTCTTGCCTTGGCCAGGAAGTGAGATTTCGCAGAAAGTGCCAATGAACGGCCAAGGGTGACGTAAATAAAATGACACCGTGTATGATTAATTTAAATGGTATTGAAGATATATAAATGTAAACTTTATTCTCAGGTCCCGAAATGTATGATTTTAGTCGGAGTGTGAAAGGTATGGCGTTCGTAGTTAATTCTGGTATGTTCTTAACGGATTAACCTACCTTGGCTGTGAATTGTGTGTGGTTGATTTGGAACGATAAATTATTCGAACTTCTTTCATAATACTTGTTTATTTCATACTTCAACTTGTTTAGGTAGAATGGAATGTGGTACTTTTCAAAGCTTTGCAACTTAGAGCTTACTTGATGCTTTACAATAGACATATACCTATTAATAGCCAGTCCTGTGAAACTTTCACATATAATAGGCCGCGAGCCACGAGCAGTTGTTATGTCCAATACCCTCCCGCCTGATAACTTGGGAAATGGTTAAGATAGTCGTAACATATAGCCTAGTGAACGTCAGCTGGCAAGCCGTTGGTGGGTGTAGGCGCTATTGCCCCCGGAACATGTTAATTTTTTTGGTTTCTTTCACAGTTACCCTTGAACTATCATCTGGTGAAATTTCAGCCGGGAGGAAATAACAAAAAAAAAAAACATGTTCGGGGGGCAATAGCGCCTAAACCCACAAACGGCTTGCCAGCTGACGTTCACTAGGCTATATGTTACGACTATCTTAAGTTCTTAACCATTCTACAAAGTACTGTCCGGGAGGCGATGACTACCCTTTTTTGCGCCTGGCCCGCGGTTTATAAACTCTGTCTCCTCCCTCATATACTAATAGATATTTATGATACAAGTGGGGAAAGTAGGTCATTCCCGAACGAGTGGCCTACCTACTTTCCGCACTTGTATCATAAATAACTAATATCACACTTGGTCGTAAAGAAAACTAGTTATAGTTTTACAGATATCTGTCACTCTCAGTTCATCAATTATTGTGTAGGTTTCTGATATTGAAATATGTCACAAAGTACAGTAACAAAAAATTCGCTGTCAAATCGGCTAGCTAGTGGATAAATTAATAACCCATTCGGATTTTCTTTTGAACTACAGAGGTTTAGTTAAAGAAACTAATCTAGTTTGATCCTTTGAAATATCAAAACCTTTGTGTAATTAATGAAAATGAAACGCTGGATATTGTGTATGATATGAATTGGAAGAAATGTCTCATGTCATTTGGAAAGATTACGAAAGTGATTGTATTCGTATAAAAGTTGTCATTTTACAAATAGGAATATGTAATTTGTAAATGTTTGAAGAGAAGGAAATCGAAAGAAAGGATGACAATGGAAATACTCGATTTATGTACCTACTTACGATGTTGAACGTGTACCTTATTTAAAACAAATTAATTATACTCTGATTGCATTGGATTTTAGTGCATTAATTGATTTAAATATATTTATGAAGTATGAGCTTCTAGAGTAAATCAACCAAGTTCATTCGATTTCCGGAAAAAATAAATGAGTTGTGAAGTTGGTGGAAAAATAGTCGATCTTATTGGATCCCCGTGAACTTACCAATAATAGCCTGTAAAACTGTTGCTCACTTCACACCACTTATTTATTTCATCTGGTGCCTACTGAGAATGTTATCGTTTAATTATGAGCTTAAGCCGGAACCCCACAGCTGCGCACGGTCGTGCTATGCGACGTGAGTACACAAAAGCTTCGTACCAAAATGTATGTGCATAGTTTCATAGCAGCGCACGGTCACGATACGCATGGGCAATAAAATGAACCCATGGTCTAAGAAAACAAGGTCTGCTGCTCCCGGTCGCGTGACACCCGTACGTCAAAGTCGAGTTGCCACTTTATTAAAAAGAAGGAAATATTTTCTGCCGTTATTTTTATTTTATTTTATTTTTATTTATTTATTTGGGAACCAACCTTATCTAATTACAAAGATTTCTTAAGTGAAATATGCTAAATGGCGAATTATAGGTTACCACAGTTTATACAAAATAGAAGAGGAACCGAGTGTCATCAGTTAACCAAGTAACAATCATAAAATTATTATTATGCAAAATAATTATATTTGCGTATTACAATTGCCATTTACTTGTTTAAGCACACAAAATAGGAAAAGTTAAAAACAAGTGAACGTAATAATTTAATGAGACACACGTGATACAAGGGGGTCGGGGAGTCTTTTAATACACCACTTGCAACACAGCAGTGCGAAGGACGTTCCGGTGTCACTCACACTACTACATAATACCGGAGTGGCATACCTGGCGAAGTATAATATTGTATCATGCAATGGACCCACGTTTATCGTGTACGTGCGTGGCGTGCGCCGCAGTGGGGTCCGGCCTTTAAACACGTGATAGCGAAGCCATACCCATGTTTTCTATAATGTACATACGTTTATTATTTATTTCGCCGAGTTTATTATTGTAATCGAGTCTCGAATCATGATTATGTTACATTTTTCATGTTAATATAAAAATATATGATAATATTTTCGTTTGATTTTCCCTCAAAATATGATTTATCTTGGTGATACGGTGAATAGATTTATTCATGTTTTTCATACGCGCGTTTTAATCATACTAATCTACTTAAGAGTTCATAATACCAATTTTCGCGTCGCGTCTATACGCGAAACTTAAAAATTTTAGTACCTAGTAAGTACTTTTTCGCTCCGGCGAGGGTTGCCATCTCCTAAAATGAAAAAGCCGGATTTTGCCCAGAAAAAAGACGGACATTTTACCCTAAAAGCCTGACATCACCACAACTAAAACCCAAACATAACGTCCTTATATGTGGCCGAATGAAATGAATCCCTTTTGCATCCGGAATGACGCTCCTTCCTTGGAATTGCAAAATAATATTCTGCCACGTAATAAAATTCTACACCAGAAAGCTATTTGAAAATTGACTTTCGTTTGCGTCCGTCCTCGTAGCCATATATTTCGGCAAATAATTAATTGCTTCGCTTGAGGCACAAAAATCCAAACAAAAGCCGAACACAGCTCGAAAAAGCCAAACATGTCTGGCTAAATACAAACAGATGACAACCCTAGCTCCGACGTCAACGTAGGTGACGAAACGTCGAATCTCGATGTATTTATGATTTCGAGACCTACATACAGGGCACTTGACTTATAGCACGACACAAATTAGAAGGCCTGCGGATTAATCAATAATAGACTGCGTCAACGGGTTAAGCGCTTCGCCGCGCGCCTTCTAAGAGCCCGTTCACACGGAGACATCCGGCGTCCGATTTTGTCGGATCTGCTAACTATCGGATCCTGCAAAACCGTATAATGTGTTCACATGGCCGTCCGGTTTAGTCGGATCCTGCGGTCCTGTAAAACCGGACTCCGTGTGAACACCCTATCCGGTTTTCTTCGCGTTCCCTCCCGCACCTGCCCCCATCCGACTCGCCGAATCCGGTTTTTTGCAGGATTCTTGTTCCGAGCGTCCGAACCGATTTGTAGTCGCAAGATCGGATGATACATTTTGCATTATCCGTTTTTTTTGCCCGATCCTGCAACCGTATGCACGCACCTTTGAGTATATAGCCACTGGAGATGCCATAACGTCAACTCTTGGAACAAATTTTTTCGCCACTTTTAGCGGGGGGCGAGGTAAACACGTACAGCACACCACCAAACGACGCAGAACTCAACAGACACAAATTTTGCTGTTGCGATAAACGCACACTACAAAAAAAAATCAACACATCAAAAAATACCTATACACAGATAGAGTTTTCACGTAACTATGCAGCATACATATGAACAAGACTAGTGATGGGTTTAGTCTGAAGAATGAGTCAAATCAGATAGATGAATGAATTGAATTATTTTATAGTATTTTATTTTATAATAAAATTGTTAATGTGGAAATTCTGTACATTGAAGATACCCAAAAATATATTTGTTTGTATGTATGTATGTCTGTATCTGTATTTGTGTCCTTAGCCCACACACAGTTTTTTAACTGTGGAATGAACTGTTGCCCGCAGTTTCCGGGCGGATACATATGTAAAAAAAATTAAGTAGATTGGTATTTGTAAGAGCCTATGTACATGAAATCTATATATCTATATATATATATATATATATATATATATATACATATCATCATCATCATCATCATTTCAGCCGAAAGACGTCCACTGCTGGACATAGGCCTCCCCCAAGGCTCGCCACTCAGACCGGTCCTGTGCTACTTGCTTCCACCGGTTTCCCGCAACCTTCACGAGGTCGTCGCTCCATCTTGTTGGAGGCCTACCGACAGCTCGTCTCCCGGTTCGCGGGCGCCACTCGAGAACTTTCCGGCCCCATCGGCCATCAGTCCTGCGAGCAATGTGCCCCGCCCCCTGCCACTTAAGGCTCGCAATTCTTCGGGCTATGTCGGTGACCCTAGTTCTACTGCGGATATCCTCATTTCTGATTCTATCACGCAGAGAATATATATATATATATAACAAGAAACTTACTTACTGACTGACTGATCGATCCGAATCTACTGGTCGTAGAGAGCTGAAATTTGGAATGCAGATTCCATAGAGAATGTAGGGGAGCAATCTAAGTGTGGATTTCTCGAAATTCTCACAGGAACGGGAAAAAACGGGATTTTACATTTTAATATTTCTGCGCATATTTTACCCGCGACTTCGTCCGTATGTACTAAGAATTCAGGCAGCTAATGGTTCTATACATAGCGATAGTTATAGGAAACCAAAAACGAAACAATGTCTTTTCCCACGGGAATAAGATGTTTCCCGTGGTAAAAAGTAGCCTATGTCACCTTCCAGCCTTCCAACTAACTCTAAACAAAAAATCACGACATAAAACCTCTCCGTTGCGACGTGAAGGAAGGACAAACAAATAAACTTTCCCATTTATTAACCGACTTCAAAAAATGGAGGAGGTTCTTAATTCGTCGGAATCTTTTTTTGATGTATATTCACCAAAAATAAATAGAAAACGTGAACCTATTTCGATTATTCTTTTTTTGTTCGAAAGGTGGTACTTCCAAGTTGGTTCCATATTAATTTGGTTCAGTTCTGATGCTGGAATCCATGAGAAAATGAGGGAACTCCTCGAAGTTTGCTAGCACATAGATGATTTTGGTGTCAATTTCGAAGACTTCAGAGTTACTTATGTACTTCTGTAGTAATGTTTGGAAACTGTACCTACCCGGAAAAAAAAAAAAAAAATAAACCGCCTTCAAACTCCGACAGACTGCGAAGTCGGTGTCAAGTGAACCGACCCAAAGAAATGATAAATAAATAATAGTATATGCATTACACATCACTCGTAGTCCCCAACTAAATATTGTATTCCTTTTACCTAGACTGACCTTTTACTTGACTATGAAATAAACCTCACTGTTTGAATGAATGAATGATTCACTCAAAAGTTGAGTCGCTTTTTGACTTTTGTCACATCCCTAGACCGATTCGCACCCATTCATGTTTACATTTTTCTGACGTTTACGCTTAGCGTTTACGTATCGCAAAAGCTTTTTCTTTAAATAGAGATTTTACTTCAATACACATTTAATAGTTGGTAAAAATACTTATCTATGATAGGAAACGCGATTTTGTTGCGAATTTGAGCGATAAGATCGCCTTTTACACGAGAATACCGCACAAGACACCATTTATCAGGAGAAACGTCTCGCGTCACGGAACGATGCAAAATGGCGGTGAAGCGACCTTCAAGTGGGTTTATATAAAGACTTTGAACAGTTGAACCATGTACTTTGCCGTAGGGGATCGCCCATGTATGGCATCTCCAGTGGCTATATACTCAAAGGCACGCACTAAATTGGATCCTGTAAAAAACCGGTCCTGCAAAAAACGGAGGCTCCGTGTGAACGGGCTGTAAGTGTGCCTTTTCAATGCCAATGACAGAAATATCCGCACCACAGGTTTAGTAAACACGAAGGATTAGTAAATTAAATACACACGACAGCAATGAAAACGGGTCACTTTGTATAGATTAAAAATCCTATACAAAGCGACCCGTTTTCATTGCTGTTGAGTGTACGTATTCGTAAGATTCTTATTCGTTTTAGACGTCAGTCACCCTCGGCTTGTCATTGACAGTTTTTGTATTTGACAGGGCGTTGAAAATACAATTTATTTTACAACAGTTAATATGGAAATCCACCAGGGCCTGCCTGAGTGAAACCGGGCTATATCTAAATATATAAAACTCAAAGGTGACTGACTGACTGACTGACATAGTGATCTATCATCGCACAGCCCAAACCACTGGACGGATCGGGCTGAAATTTGGCATGCAGGTAGATGTTATGACGTAGGCATACGCTAAGAAAGGATTTTGCGAAATTCCCACGGGAACGGGAAAAAAACGGGATTTTACATTTAATATTTCTGCGCATACGAAGTTGCGGGGAAAAGCTAGTCTCATAATATAATGCTACAGTAGAAATATGACGCTGGTTATTTATAACGGCCAGCTCATTAGCAGATGAGTAATGAAGGGCGGCATCCCATTTGTGGTCTACGCTCTAATGATCTCTGAAAATGACCCGGGTCTTGAAGGTCTTGATGAGAGGTCGGAGGTCCAGGTCAGACCTCAAGATGGTGGTTGGTTAAAATTAATACCTACGACCTTCGTAGAGTGTATCTTGGACGATAGAGCTAGTTAAAAGATCTTAATGATTGGTATATTCGGAGTAAAAATAAATTGCAAAATTGTCAGTTTATGTTGAAAAAAGAAACAGTTTTTTTTATATAATCCCAATCAGGGTTCTAAATATTGATCTAAAGTCAGCCGAAAGTCGTTCAATGCTGGGGTTCGAAATGTCTGTAAATAAAAAAGAAAACACTTTCTCCCTATTTAGGTACCGTTTGAGCAGAGCTCCTAAACTTATGTCTTTAAGGCGCTGCACTCGAACCGGCCACTCGCTTCTAGATTCCCGCGACTTACCAAGTTGTCGTTTCGGCGTAAATAATCAATCAGATCAGTCTATGTATGAACTGGAGCATTTAAATTCAAATAGTTCATTTTCCACAATAATGTACACATGGGTAGTTTACAATATGTCTGACCCCCAGACTAGGCGTTGCCTGTCCCGTGGGAGATTGTACGGTTAAATAACAAAAAGAGTCAAGTTGCTTTTTTTTAAATATTATGTTTATCTATAAATACTACTTAATATTCAAATAATAAATTATAAGTTACTTATATTTTTTTATTTGAAAATGAATTATTTGAATGAATTACATGAATTATTGAATTAATTGTACCTGCCATTGCTCAGGAACAAAATCCAAAATTAGTAAAGCGAGAAAAAATGGACTTTCAGAAAAATAGTAAATCTATTTTCCCACCGATTTATTTCAATAGACTGACCGCTAAGTTACTATGTGGCGGTACAGTCGAACCACGAATAAATTGAGAGTAACGGCCAGATAGCTCAGAGTTACCGCTAGCGAGCCAACTCGTAAATACAGTACCGTACGGCGCCGACTGTATCTTTGCTGAAAGCAAATGTGTGGTGTGTAGTGGTTTTAGTGCGAGTAGTTTCAACTTTCAACCTGTGAAAGATTTAAACTGAGTGCACTGGCGTTTACTTACGCCCTATCAAATAAACACGAAGGAGGAGGATCAAATGAGGGGTTTCGTGTGATAAATATTTTATCTACAACGTAACCGTTGACGTCTTGTGCCAATGTCGTTTTAGGAGACTCTTCTAACTTAAACTATAGACACAGAATATTTAATAGTACTACATACAGAATCCGGAGATGGAGAGTGGATCATTGGCTCGCGTAGTGGTGCATACACATTTACAAGTGTCCAGACGTTCTCGCACGCACACAGACGTCCTCGCACGCAAACATTGACACTTCATTCGAATTGTGTTCGAAATGGTGCTTTTATAGGCCGTGTCCGCCGTGTAAGTCTACATAGTCTTACCAAGTATATAGACTTACCAAGTATAGACTTACCAAGATACGCCGGGAGAAGTATGCCGAACGGAAAAAAAAGACTCATATCTAATTAGGTCAATATTTCCGTCACTTTGGCTTCCGATTCGAAAGAATAATTTCACGTGCAAGAGATGAAATTTTAAGCCCATCTGGTTTCTCCCTTTGGAGTAGACATCTGGGGAAAGAGGCAATTGTCCCGATTGCCTCACGGAAAGAGCCTTTAGACTAGACGTGAGCAAACTTTGACCGCTAAACTCCTTACTAGGCACGAATGTAGCGGCAAAAACTTAAATTTAGCAGGGTTCAGCTTATTCGAATAAGCCAGCTTACTTAGTTCTTGAACGTACGGCCCAGTTAGCGCACAGTTCGTGAAATGTAAATTTTAATCTGGGCTTCAGTTTTAAAAGGCCATTAACATATACGCATTGACCTGAGAAAATTATAGTAACTTGGTTCTTTTATCCTTTATAGCCAACTTGTAGCGTAAAAGTATCTAAAAGTTCTGAAACTAAAAAAATAAATCTGCGGTCTATTTAAGGTACAGTAAAGTATAACTATACTAATGTAGCGAGGAAACTCCATATACTCCACAATTTTCTCATTATGTCTATTTGTTAAAGCTAATCTCCGAAACCACTGAACGGATGAATATAGGTTTTGATTAACCCAAGCCCTCTCCGGATGAGAGGAGGCCTGTGCCCAGCAGTGGGACGTAAATAGGCCGTTGTGGTGGAGGCGTTTGATTAAAATTTTAAAATATTTGTTATACGCGGACGAAGTCGCAGTATAAAGATAATTTCAACATTTTTCATCAATTTCATATGGACTAGGCCGTGTGCGCAACTAGTCTCAGATATATAAGACCAAAAGACCCGTATAGCACAACACAATTAAGAAGGCGCTCGGCGAAGCACTTAAGCCGTTGACGCAGAGTCTATTATTGCATAATCCACGCGCCTTCTAAGTTGTGTAGGTAAACCTGTACCGGATTCCATCCAAGCGCTACGAGCTACGGATTAGGTCGCGTAGAGCACTCGTAGCTCGCTACGTAATCTTATTAAGATCATAAGATGACATTTTATTCTACTTATTCCTTAACACAGGGAGAGAATGTGTAATCCCATTCCATATCCATATTACCACTCTCATTGTAAACGGACAGTTTTTTTTAAACAAACGTCATTTAAAATACCACTGCTAATCCCATTTACTTTAATTTGTAGAAGAAAATCACTAGAAACAAAGTAGTAAAGAAAGTTATCTCAGATAGCATTCAATCGTTTCGTTTAGGCCCTGTTCCTATGATCATAAAACGCCTCGTTTTAGCTGCAAATGGTTAAAATTGGACAGATTATATGTATATGGAGCAAATGTTCCATTTCCACCATACGTAGCCAAAGCGAGCCAATTTGTGATTATAGGAACCGGGCCTATAGATGATCAAAAGCTACCTGAGGAAAAAAACATAACTTTCTGCCGCCGTGCTTTCTGTAGCCGACTTGTGGCTATGGGTGGCTATGGAAACCGGGCGTTAATCAACAAGGCACCCAACATGCTTAGGCAGCAGCTAGTCTAGCGTTTATGTATGACCTGAATGGCGTCGGACAAGGTCGAGGGCCCTTGATGCTTGCAGCTGACCTTTACGGCGCAGTGAGGACTGGGCTGGTAAAGGTCAATGATAAACACTGCTATAGAAGTACGGATAGAAGGTGCGAGTTACATAATGAAATATAATCAACAGTACAGTAATCATAGCCTTTTATATAGGTTTTTTAATAAAGATTTGTTTCAATATAAGTAAGCTAATATTGAACTCGTAGAAGATCTAGCAGTTCGTACCTAACTAGATACGATCAGAATCAACCACTCTACAACGATAGAGATGAATTGCATTGCTTTAAAAATTTAATTATTAAAAGTAATTCTCTTATTGCAATTTCAAAGCGCAACAGAATAACTCCAATTCAATAAAGACCTCCGATGAAAATTTCAAAGAAATTAAAGTTTCCCAACTTCTTACAGGAGAAAAGTCTGAAATAATGCACTGAAGCTATTCCTTGTGAAAAAACGCGCAATTTAGAAGTTAAAGTAGGCCAAGAAAAACAACCATTACCGAGTTGAAAGGCGTTCTCCAACTTTGACCATCGAAAAGTAATATGAAAAGCTCATTAAAAATACTCTTGGTCGTTAGTAATGCTGTCTTTGCTTAGGGCGGCGGCACGCGAGCCGGCGAGCTGCCGGACCTACGAGCAGCGCGGCTATTCGGTAACGCAGTCATTAGATAAAAGCCGTGAAATACCACGCCGAAATTCAATTTCATATAACTTCTTACAAAAATATTCAAACCCATATCAAAGGTAACCACCTAATAACCACGTTGAGCTAATGAATATATGTTTATTTATAAAACATAAACGTAAGTAAATTTAAAAATAGGCTATTATACACCTTTCAAGGAAACATCGGGAAGTACTGATTTATGATAGATTAAATAAAAATGATACCCAAAACATCGACTTTTAATCATAAAAATGCATGAATAATTTTCATCATCATCATCATCATCATCATTTCAGCCGAAAGACGTCCACTGCTGGACATAGGCCTCCCCCAAGGCTCGCCACTCAGACCGCTCCTGTGCTACTTGCTTCCACCGGTTTCCCGCGACCTTCACGAGGTCGTCGCTCCATCATGTTGGAGGCCTACCGACAGCTCGTCTCCCGGTTTGCGGACGCCACTCGAGAACTTTCCGGCCCCATCGGCCATCAGTCCTGCGAGCAATGTGTAAATAATTTTACAATTACATTAATAAAATGTTTTTAATCTGTCCCAAAACGGTAGGCGCCATATTGTTAGCTGCTGTGACGTCACTTTCTACTGAAAACAAAGCGTTACAAGTAACCATTTTAAGTTTTGAGTTGACTTGTGTTATTGTGGTTATTATGTACTTATATTTACTATCCTAGTGACGTCACAGACCAAGCAAACATGGCGACTAGCTTTTTAGCGCAAACACTGAAAAACGAAAATATAAAATTACTTTTTAAGGTATTTATCCCATTCAGAAAATCTAATTAAAAATCTTGTGATTCAATCCGACGTAAGGATAATTTTAAACCACATTTCAAAAAATGGTGTAATACCTTATTCAGATAAATTTCAAAGACCTGTTTACTAAGCTAAATGTTTTATTTTTACTGTTAAACCTAAATGGAAGAATCAGCTGTCTTCGTGGCCCTCCTTAAATAAGTAACTGAATATACTTAATTGAATACACTAAAGCGTATAAATATTTTATATGAAACATAACAACAACCGTGTTCAGAGGCCTAAGAAACAACTTGTGATGCTTTAATCCCTCGATCTTGGCCGCTTTCTTTATAAGCAAAAATGCAATATTAATTCGGAAATTGGACTTGGCTACTGGTTCGCCGGTAATCGCTTATTTTCCCATTCCGAGCACGTGCGTAATGCTCGCTTAGAACCCCATTAGGTATTTAATGTTGGCCTCTCGGTATGTTGATCACCTTTGGAAAATGACCTAGTCTGATTGGAAAGGTACCTCCACGTACCTCTAAGGCCTTCTAAGGCCCACTTGCACTTAGCCGCTAACCTTGAGTTAGCCTCTTCAGAGGGTTTACTCCCAAAGCTGGCAACGTAGCAAATAGCTGTCAAATATTTCATTGTTTTCATTAATTTATGAATATTACTGAATGAAAATATGAATTGTCGCTCTATGGTTGAATAAAATTAAGTATGGATTGCAACAATTATCCTGGGAACATGAAATGTTTAGGTTTACGGAAGTACTATCTTTTGAAAACTTTCCATTGCATTTTCCATGCGTTTTAATGTAATCTTATCATTTGAATGCTTAACCAACAAATATAAAACGAGACGCGTCATTCAACCATAGAATGGTTATCATTCTTTAATTCTTCTTTAATTCAGTAATATTGAGAAATTAATGAAAACAGTGAAACATTTGACAGCTATAAGCGACGTTGCCAACTTTCAGGATAAACCCTCTTAACCCACGTCAAATTCATACAAATAAATCTGAGCTAAGCGGTTAACCTGAGGTTAGGTCTTGGAGCAAGAGAGGCTAAGGTAGCTTGGAACTTACCTAAATATCTTTTAAAGGGAGAATAAAATTGAGACTATGTAATTTTAGAATGCTTACGCCCACTTGCATCAAGCCGCTAACCTCGGGTTAGGCTCTTACTTCAGGGTTAGTTAGTTGAGTGTATTTGCGTCCCACTGCTGGGCACAGGCCTCCTCTCATCCTGAGAGGGTTTGGGCTATGTCCCCACGCGAGCCCAATGCGGATTGGGGACTTCACACACATCCTAGAATTACTTCGCAGGTGCGTGCAGGTTTCCTCACGATGTTTTGCTTCACCGAAAAGCTCAATAATAAATTCAAATTGAATTGAATTTCGCACATAAATATTTTTTTAAAGGTGCGAGCCGGATTCGGACCCCCGACTCGAGAAGCCGTGGTAGCCTAGTGGTTTGACCTACCACCTTTCATGCAGAAGGTCGGGGGTTACGTGTATAATTGAAGGTAATGAATGAGACTGGAGTTAGCTATGTACAACATAATACAATACTCTTTATTGAACACCACACAATAGAGAAAAAAGAACAGAACAAAAAAGATCAGGAAAACATGTTGTTAGGTATACAGCAGGCGGTCTTATCGCTAATAGAGCGATCTCTCCCAGACAACCTTTGGGTAGTGGTACCTATGTATCGATTGACATTCACATGGAATTTTGTGATAAAGTCTGACTTTCTATAGTAAACTATCACCTGCTACCTAGCCCGTTTCCCGTGACTTCGTCCCGTGTGGACTTACAATTTGCGTACCTAATAATACTATACACTAGCTAGTTATAGTTATAGAAGTATTGAAAAACTGGTTTTACCCGTAGAAATCCCCTTCCCGTTGAAATATCTGGATCAAAATATTCTATCTCAAACTATGTCCATATCAAATTTCATTCAAATTCAGTCCTTACGAGTTACGACGTGAAGGAAGGTCAAAAAAACAAACAAACAAACACACTTTCACACCTATCTATCTATCTATCTATATCTTCTATACTATAATAAAAGAGCAGAACCCGGCGTGTCTGTACATAGAAAGAAAAGTTCAAAAATGGAACGGGGGGTCTAAAGATTTATGGTAGACCACAAAACAGCGATTTTTAGAAATCTTTTCTGTCTGTCTGTATGTCTGTTTGTTAGAGAAGAAGAAGAGAAGTCGCGGGCAGAAGCTAGTTTATAATATTAGTATGGAAGTATGGATTTAGTTATTACTGTAAGTAACTTAAGTCCAGACAGAAAATCATAGTAAACAAAGCATTAGCACAAACCATTACTCCGCGGCTTTAATAAACTTCATTACTTTTCCGGCTTTTATACATCCAGACAGTTTGTAGCGAAACGCCTCGCTTAGCATAATAAAATCGGCTTTGTGCAGGCACTCCATTAGTAGGTTTCTAGCACTAGACTACAGCCATAGACGTAAATAATATAGACCCGGTCTAACGTACACGTAATATGTCCCCACTTCCACGGTGTCCAATCCAAAGTTCTGTCACCGAGCGTGCGTGACAATAAGCGTTTTTAAAAAAACTTTTTTCGCAACTGTTTCTTAGTATCTAAAAACTCGTCTCGTTGTTGAAAAAATGTGAGCCAGCTTTAGTGTCACGATATAAGTTTAACTTTGGATTGGACACCAATGAAGTGGGGAAACATGACATGTATCTACGTTAGGCCGGGTCCATACGAAGTATTATTTATGTCTATGACTACAGCATTTCGCTACCAGCCCCCTGCGGGTTCATTGCGATAGGCCATTCGTATCATCAGGCGGTTATCTTGAAAATTTATAAAATCACTAGATTCTGCTCGCGACTTCGCCCGCGTGGGATACGGTTATCGCGTTCCCGTGGGAACTATGCGTTTTTCCGGGATTAAAAGTAGCCTATGTCCTTTCCCGGGACGCCCACTAATCTCCATGCCAAATTTCATCTCAATCGGTCCAGCGGTTGTAGCGTGAAGAGGTAGCAGACAGACAGACAGACAGACAGAGTTACTTTCGAATTTATAATATTAATATGGATAATAATACGGAAATATGGATATATAAATATAATATGGATTTAGGGCGCACATAATGTTCAATTTCGAACACAGAAAGATGCAAATGCAAGACCTAACGCAATGAGCCTGCTGTTGGCCCCATTATCGTCCAATTTTCAGGAGGTTAAAGATGGTACCTATTTTTGGTATATTGTAGTAGAAGTAGGGACTTTTTAAAACCTACACTATCTTTAACTTGGACACGGCTTTAGAGGCTACTAGAAAGGGATGAAAACAATCGATTTGCGTATTTTGCATTTCAGAAACAAGAGAATAGCGAATCTACGGTAACAGTTTCGTATACCCGAAAGATATTTATGAATTATGGATCACCTGTGTTTATAGTGAAGTGTTTGAATGGAGTCCGGATTCGTATCATTTATTCATGGTTCTTCCCTTGATAGGCAAACAACTTTACACCAGTTTACACCACACGTGACTGGGTTGGGTATTAGCGAGTGTACTACTACCATACTACTACTACTACTACTCTTACTACTACTACTACTCCTACTACTACTACTCCTACTACTACTACTACTACTCCTACTACTACTACTACAACTACTACTCCTACTTACTACTAATACAACTACTACTACTACTACTACTAGAAGTATTTACTCTTCCGTGCGTAGTTCTCCTCATGACTGAGGGTTGTGACCTCCACCCGCAGCTCATTTACGTTTGCCAATTAGTTTCCCCAATCCAAACTAATTGTACTTGAATCCGGTGAATTAATTGCGCTTTTTTGTGGCGATTGATTTTACCAATCGATTTCAACCCAATTGTCATTTTTTCTATACGAAATTGAACCTTTCTTGGGAATCTCGTATAAAGATTAATCGAACGACTGAATGATATTTTCTGATAATTGGGTCTTTCAAACCAATTACCAACTGTCAAATGAGTCAGTTTGACAGTTCGTAATTGGTTTGATGAAATGTTAAATGAAAGGCCGAAGTATCAGAGAATATCATCGCCATTTTAACTAATGGCAAACCAATTGCAATTAATCAAGTGTCAATTCAATTTGAATTTACCACTGAGCTTTTCGGTGAAGGAAAACATCGTGAGGAAACCTGCACGTATCTGCGACGTAATTCAAAGATGTGTGTGAAGTCCCCAATCCGCTCTGGGCCCGCGTGGGGACTATAGCCCAAACCCTCTCGTGATGAGAGGAGGCCTGTGCCCAGCAGTGGGACGCAAATAGGCTGTAGTAGTAGTAGTAGTAAGTGTCAACGCCGATTGCAAAGTAGAATTAGCTTCAAACTAATTGCTAATTGTCAAACGTAATTGAGGCCCTGGTGTCATCTTCTCTCGGATGATCTGTATTAACGGGGTCTGGTAAATAAAAGGCACTGGTTCACATGGTGACTCTAATAATCTTTGCACACATACTGACAATCTCAGTAAAACAAAAGGGTATCAAAAATAGACAATAAAACACTATAAAACCATTAATATCTATAAAAAGGTGCAATCTTACACAACCTGTTTCCATCTGTTGCGGTCGGCGGCAACTTTGACAGCATCGTGTAAGTAAGTAACTTTATTCGACAGCTGGTTCCCTGCTTGATCGGACCAACGCGTCGAGCTACAACCTCTTTCTCTTGCCCTCTACTTTGAAAATGATGATCAACTTTTCCAGATTATCGCTAGATTTCGTAGCTACTTACTACTAGCAGAGACAAGCTTAATTATCTATAATTAACGCCGCAATTTAAGGAGATAAGTACAGCTTCTATAGCTGTATATCCTTCCATTGCGGCGTACATCGGATCGGAAAAGCATTGTATTATGAGAACATCCAGGGGGCTTCTTTCCATACATATCCTGTAAGATGATTTGAGGCGCCATCTAGATGTTGCTCATGGAGTTCAAATTTATATGCAGGCTACCTAGGCAGTGACATCTATTATCGTATTTAACGCTTATTTAGGGCGTACGCTGATTTCTATGGTTGACATTCTAGGTTTACCCTTACTCTTTCTATGCTACTAGACAGGTAAACATCTATCGCAGTGCAGTGTACATAATGCTGCGCAGCGTACAGTAAGCTAGACAAGCCGTCGTCACTCCGTCTGCCCATAATCAGATTCTCTATAGCTCGCTGATGTACTAAACTAGTGTCTGCATGATGTGTTTCAGCACCAGTTCGTCAACTTAATAGGATAATCCATACTTAACTATGTCTGTCTGTTGCTTTTTCACGCTTAAACCGCTAAACACTACATGGATATGGAAATAGTTGGAGTCTCGGAGGCTACTTTGTATCCTGGCAACACGCATAGTTCCCGCATCGCAGGAACGCGATAAAATAATTCGAGTGGTCGAGTTTATTATTCTTTTAAATATATCTCTAGAAATGGTGACGCACTCGCCGCAATATCCGAGCTTCCCTCCAAACATTCAAAGATAGTCCAAGAACAAAAGACATCCAAACAGTTCGATCCGAACATCGGGTCCGTCGGCACAATTTGCGTTTTACTAGCAGGAGCTGGGGTCGCCGGGGCATCGTAAATGCGGTCCGCTCGGTCACGTATTAAATAATGGAAGCTTCTGAACTATTTATGCCTTGGATCGGACTTGTCGTGTAAAGTGTCGTGTAAGGTGCCTCAAAATGCCAAATTTACCTACCTAATAGTTATTTACTACATTTTGACTTCATCTAAAATGAAAATGCGATTCGTATGAACGTCTCGATTTAAGGGATATAGTCGGTTGTTATATTTGAGAGGTTAAGATACTAAGATTCGTCATACACGCCACCGGACGCGACTCGACGTCACAGGCGCTAAATCAGCTCGGCGGCCCATTAATAAGCCCGATAAGCCGAAGTAGGCCAACCGAGCTCAGCTGACGCCAAAAACTGGGCCAATTTAAGGCCGCTTCTAAATTCCCATACAAATAACACGGGTACTGGAAATATTTTGCGACCAACAGTGAACAAGGTAAATGCAAATATACTGCTTTAGCGGCCCCAGCTTCATATAAGTGCCGTATAAATTTATTGTCGTTGGATGGTCTTCTGGTAATGGTACTTTAGAAAATATGCTTGTAATATTACTGTCGCTACAACGCTTTAAAATTTTAAAAACTGTATTAATTAAAACAATACTCAACAAACCAAAATTAACTAATGTATATCCTCGTAAGTACCTCGTAAGTATTTTGAATTTCGAACTTAAATCAAATGAATAAACGTTGACCTATTTCCATTCATTCAACCATCGCTTTCAACCTTCACCAAAGGAATTATGCATTGCGGTGCGAGTAAATTATGCAAAGCGATGTTGATGCAGAAAACGGAAATAGTTTCAATTAATAAAATAAATGTAGTACTTCCCTTAAATCGGGCAAATTTTGAATTTTGTTTTGTATACTTTGTGATTTATCAGGATCTAAATTAAGTACTTAAAGATAATGAATGAATAAATGTCAAAAATTACAGATGGTATACGATTTCAAGAGAAATATTACTGAAAAATTTCGACGAGGTCAATGGCTGAAAGTATCTTGAATTTGCATAAAACCAAACATAATATGCTAGCATATTTTCTTCTAAAATAAATATAATGCTTGATGCAAAGAAAACTGTGCTGTAGGTTTCTCGCTGAATATATAATTCAACTTGCTACATATTCTCACCTCACCTGGAAGAGATCGCAATTCTCAACAAGCCCGAACCGTGCCGGAGCATGCGCCGACGGCACGTTCCGCGCCGTGCATACTACCCTCAATTTACGACGTACTCTCCAACTATGGGGACTCATCATATATTTACCGCGCATGAGAAATATGCGCATCTGAAAAGTCGTCGTGGGACTGTAATGTGGGAATAGATCTTGGGACGTCTACTATATCGTAGTTTTGTTTAGGAAAGGGGACATATTTATTTTAGCGCCATTTACTCACACAAAGTTCTCGAAGTTGCAAACATGGGTGTAAACTACCTATACAAGATATTTAAAAAAATCGTAGATACAAATGCGCGTTTGGATGATGTCGATAAATACTGCGCTAAGTAGTTAAGGTGCGTAGTAAGGTGAAAAACCCAATTTGGGCACGTTTAAAGATATAAAACTAAAAATTAGGCCGCAATATAGGTCTCGAAAAAATACATTTGAGAATTGATATGTGCTCATCAAAAGTTGCGGTGGGTACACGTATACAAGCATTGTCCGCGCACGTACCCACCGCAACTTTTATGACGGAAATGGTAGTTATTTATGGTTTTTGACCAAAGTAATCATTATTTTACAATATCCACAGCTCAGATTATGAAAAATTGGATAAAGTTTCATTTTCTGGTCAGCCCGTGTAAAATCATAGTCTAGATATTGAGCAGTAGCGATTTGAAAGGTTGAAAATGCCTTACTTGATGTTTTTTTTTGCAAGGACGACCTGGACGTATCGCAATTTCCGCAGCTCAGTTAAAGAGGACATATCAATTCTTCATATATATTTTTTCGAGACCTATATCTTGGATCAATTTTTAGTTTTAGGCCTTTAAACTAAAATGTGGTATTTCACCTTACCACGCGCCTTAATAGTAGGTAACATCCAAATTATAATTCTTACAACGGACGCGATACAAATAGACCGTATTTTGTTTCAGGAAGCGCTAAATCGTTCGGATCGTTCGATTATATCCGAGCGCGGGCGGAAACGGACAGATAGGTAAAATTGTAAATAGAAACGTGTTACTTTGGGTACAAATCGAGGATCACTGCTCGGGACGGGCGTTTGGGACGCAAATGATTACGAACAAGAGAAAAGTGGAGCATTTTGGGAGTTTGGGACGACTCGTGAAACTTAAAACACAGTTGAATTTGTATTTGGAATTCGCGTTGAGCGGGGAAATGATGAAGCCGTGGTGGCCTAGTGGTTCGACCTACCACCTCTCATGCAGAGGGTCGGGGGTTCGATTCCGGCTCGCACCTCTGAGTTTACTTATGTGCGAAATTCAATTTGAATTTACCACTGAGCTTTTCGGTGAAGGAAAACATCGTGAGGAAACCTGCACGCATCTGCGAAGTAATTCAAAGATGTGTGTGAAGTCCCCAATCCGCACTGGGCCCGCGTGGGGACTATAGCCCAAACCCTCTATTGATGAGAGGAGGCCTGTGCCCAGCAGTGGGCCGTAAATAGGCTGTTGTAGTAGTAGTAGGGGAAATGATACTACACTGAGAAATAACCCATTTGTTAATGTCCCGGTAACTACTTGAAGGTTACAGTAAGTTTCTATATGTATTCTACTCTGATTCTGATTTAGATTCGGTTAGTATATAATTCCTTACTTAAAAAAACTGCGTGTAAAAAATGTTAAGACTTTTTCGAAATCGGTAAAATAGGATATTTTTTTATGCAAGTGCGAAAAGTTAGTTATTTTATCACGAGTCCCTAGCTATGTTGGCGCGAGCGAAAGCGAGCGAATTTCGCACGTGTATCGAACAACATTTTTTAAAATACATTTGCGAAATAAAAGAATAAAGAAATAAAGGAACAGGCTGAAGCTCAAAAAACTTTACGCACTAGTTCGTAAAAAACAACTTCAGGCACGTTCACTAGCTGTCAAAAAACGCTCGTTCGGAAATGATAAACTTTTAGCACGTTAAACGGGTATCGAAATATTTACTTTTGAGCACCTGCATTAAAAATTTTTTTTGATGCAATAAACAAAATCTTCCTTCATCACGATATTAAAAAAAGCCGTACAATCATACAAATCTTCACCACTTTTTCATGCTGGCAGCACATTCGCGCCATTACCATTAGCTCGCTGTGAAAGTTGTTTACCCGCAGTGTTGCCAGCTCTTAGCGGCTATAAGTCAGCACAAAGGCGCCCTAATGGTCCATCAGCGGATAACGGCCCGAATCTCTGCACAAGATGAATCGCCGGAGACAATCGCCTTCAAAATTGCATGCGATAACATCTAAAAATAACGGCGGCTGTAAGATATTTCGAAACATAATTAGGCTGTATATCAAGTTGTTGGTAAGAAATACTTCGCTTTCGTAATATCAGGTAATATCTTTCTAAACAAGAAATATTAGAAATTAATTTGTGTACCTACTACAGTGTAGCCGCAAAATACTAAAGAGTATACAAAGATTAAAAACCGTGTCGGCAGTAACAATAACCTTGAACTTCACTAAATAAATTAGATTTCTCACCATGTCATATAGCACAGCTATCGATTCGAAAATAATCAAACAGTGTCCTTTGTTAACACAGCCTCAGTCGTAGTCATCGGGCATCAATCTGATGACTACTAAAAATTAGAATTACTTTCATACATAGAGCGAGCGTTAGAGCGGCTGTTTCAGTTCAACTGACTGTTGAAAATTGCGGTGTCCTATTCAGATACCGCAGCGGCTTACGTCCTAAATAATGTGGTCGCGCTCAAAATGGGTCCAATGGAAAACTAATTTTCACGTACTGCATTAAGGTATCAAGTCAATGATATATCAGTTCATATTAAACACACCACTAACAGGACTTAATCGCAAATAAATATAAATAAACTAGCTGACCCCGCGGACTTCGTACCGCCTTAGTTTTTTTTATAAACCTCACGGAGCCCGAGACCTTTCCAACGAATGCAAAACCGTGGAAATCGGTTCGTGCATTCTGGAGTTATAGCGTCAGGAAGGAAAACCCGACTTATTTTTATATAGTAGAAAGATAAAATAAATAGTTTTTACGCGATTGAGTCCCGTTAGTAGTGTGTTTAATATGAGCGTGTATCGCGAAAGTTTGAGACAATCTATCAGTTCATATTCTAGTAAGTATTGAGATAGTTGAGAGCCGCCGTTGGCTGACGGACTGGGTTCTCTCTAAACCGATCTTCAGCCTATGCGGAGTTACTCCTCTCAACATAACAAGGGATCTCTTTGTCCCTTGGAGGGTCCTCCACCTTCCCAATCCACCGTCACTCTAGTTTACTCTACTCTTATACTGCATCACCTCTCAGCGTCTCCGTCGTAGTTGAACAATCAGAAAGCACTTACCAATCGCTGAATGTCTGTACAGTGCCTCTAATTGTCTCAACTCACTTATTAGCTCTCTTTTACCACATTACTCTCACTATCCCGTAGCCGCATCTGTGCAACTCACCGGCGAACTTCATCGCTGTCAGAAATCATAGCGATTCCCGCCCAAGTTACTTCATTCGTAACACCAGTACAAAAAATCGTTAAGTCTCGTTTACACTCACCTCGATTTAGAAATCGCGATAATTAGCGATCCCATCTTACTTACCTTAATAAATACAAAATTATTACCTTTAGAAACGTGATTTTAGTGACATTATTTAGCTCATAAGTATAGTCAGCTCAGGGTTATGGCATTATGTAAGTATAAAGGATGGACGAAAACCAATGGCAGTGTGCAGCGACACAACCTTGTCTGTGAAAACTTACCTATGTACGAAGCACAGAATCTTTCACAGCTTTATGCAGCCGTATTTTCTATTAATAAAGTATTTTCTACTCAACTAGCATAACCCGTTAGAAGCCCCACAATATCTTTTCCCTATGCATAATTTCAAAAACTTGCGCGTTAACCACCTACGCGTATTCAGGGGATGATTTAAATAACTACTAAAGAAATATGACACGACATTTATACGTATTCGCGGGTCTTGCGTCCTACCCTACCTATTTATCAATGTGGGTGTTTCGTCGGGGTCGTTAAAGCGTAAAGCGTAGGGCTCCGGGGTCAGTGCACGATAATCCGCAAGCGAAAGTCCGGCCTGTCACGCGCTTTGATTACTCTCCGAGGAGATAGATGGCGGGAGTAATGAGGATCACCGCGAGTGAAAAATCCGCTAGGGGCGCTGGTGGCGTTGGTGTCGGCCTAGGCAGCCATTGGCCATTTCACGCGGTTTGACATTGACAGCTATATATCCCTCCAATCACCGCCTCGAACGCAGTCTCCAACGCCAGAGGCACCCTGCTGCTGATGGGCAAAAATACACGGCCCTCATTGGTTTGACACTCTGGAGATAACACGCACTGTGGTAGCCTAGTGTCTTAGGCGGTGGACGAAAGCTTGTGTGTCTCATTGTTACTTTCTTCACGCTTAAATTTTAGTTTAGGTAGGACAAAAAAGAGTTTTCATCCCGGATATCATTCTTTAAGGGGGTGAAAGGGGGGGGAGGGAGTTTCATACTTACATATTTTCTTCTAAAACTCCTACTGGATAAGGTACTCATTTACAACCGGCGCGGTTTTTAATCTCGCCAACCCTTTGAATCGTCTAATTCCTTTGACAAATGTTCGGGTTAAAAGCTTAAGTATATAAAGTATGACTTTTCCGTTCGTAATCAGAATTTACACGCGTCTCGGGACCCCCAGGTAGTTGATAGAATTAGGTGAGGCCGGTTTAAAGTAATTGTAAATAATATAATGCGCCTATTTCGCCCCTGCAGGGATACTGTAATGTAACACTGCGATTTACAAGCGTAATGTTTCGCGAGGGGACGGGAAGTGACTCATTGGTTTTTATTTTTACTTTTAAGTCTTAGTTGTAAAGCGTAGTAAAAAACAAAAAAACACTACCTACCTATTTATTTCTTAATAATAATGATTTCATTGCCGAGCTATAATTCGTGTAGGTACGCGAGTCATTTCAAGAGCTAAGGATTTGAAATGGTAGCCTGGTGGAGATTTTTCATGTTTTTAATGAATCGGTAATCACAAACAAGCCAAATGAAAGCTTAAGGGTTTCAACACACGATGTACCTATGGATACATACATAAAATATGATTTTCATTTTGTCAAAGGTACTCCAAATCCTCTGCTTAACTATAGGTAGTTAATCAGAGGATTTGGAGTACCTTTAAACCTATTAAAGGCTGACATTATCCGATGGCAATTTAATTTAGGGATCCATTTTCCAAATAGGTCACCGTAGCGGTGGATGGAGCTCGCCCGGTGTCTTAAAGAACAGCCTGTAGACAAATGGAAGTGCCGTGGAAGCCTGCCAGGCCTTACCCGATTACCTGAAGCAGCCGATAGGCAGAGTAATTGGGTCTGTAATTAGGACGCTTGGCGAGCACGAGAAGATACTATTAAGATATTCATATACCTAATCGTAAGTTACGCATACATACCATCACAACAATAGCCTATTTAAGTCTCACTGCTGGGCTTCCTCTCATCACGAGAAAGTTTGGGCTGTAGACCCTACGTGGGTCCAGAGCGACCTTCACAAATATCTTTGAATTACTTTACAGATGCGTACTAGATTACTCACAATTTTCCTAAGCGCGTGAAAAGGGGTTCGTCGTCGTCGTCGTCAACCTTCTTCCATCCACAGTCGGGTGTAGGTCTCCTCATGTTATCGCCACTTCCATCTGTTGGTCACCATCTGCATCCACTTCCTCCCTGCGACCTTCAAAAAGTCGTCTGTCCAAGGCAGGGGTTGAAATGTTCAAATTTTTACTCAACTTGCTTATCCTTTGTTTAATGAGACAAAATAGGTATAGTTATTTGTGCAACAAGAGAGCAAAATTGTTTTTTGCTTCGAGTGCCATGTCAAGTCCTGAGCTAGCGAAAGATCCTATAGTTGAATCACGAGCGTTCAGCGAGTGATTCTAGTTTAGAATCTTGAGCTTAGCGAAGGACTCAAAGGCACGAGAAGTAAAAGAAATTGCTCTCGAGTAGCACATACAATTTTTCACCTCAGTAGCGAGAACACATAAAAGGTACTTGCAAAGAATACTTACAACACGAAAAATATGAAATAACATTTCTTCTTCACTCCTTTCACTCAAATTATTACTTGAATTTCATGTTTTAAAAGAATTACTTTAAAGTTAGTTATCGAAAATTAAGAAGAAAGACATGATTTGACATGAGACAATGGCGGCAATTTTCCAAACGTATGTTCGGAAACTAGTACAATGATAAATTTCGAATTTATTCGGTAATATTTGACAACTTTTAGTATACTTTAAATTAAAACTTTAGTTTAAAATGATTACAAATAACATAATTATATGAAATATAAGTCATTTGAAAATTGTAAGATTTCAGAAGTTAAATCAACGTATAATTTTAATGTCTTAAAATACGGCGTACTGGTGCGTTGCGCGTATCCGAACGTTTCTAATTCAGTTTTTTTTCTACGAAAATAGATTCGCAGTAAGACTTGCCTAGTATAATAAAATTCTTCTACCTCTTTTCTAAAAGAAATGAAAAGAAGAGAGCGGATAAAATCGAGATAGTTTGAATTATTGGTATAAGAAGTAGAGTTACTAGTTAGATGCCGCAATATGAAATGACCATTCGCAGTAATCAAATTTAAAAAAAGAAAAAGCGCGGGAACGATTTAACTGTGGCTGCAAGGCTTAAGCCTTTGCCTTTGCCTGATGGGATTGTCTGATGGGATAAAAGGATTAAAAAAAAAAAAAAACTTTGTCTCACTGAGTGAAACAAACACGATTTTGCTCACTAATTTCTGACAGCAAAGTCTACTTGTTCGAGCTGCTGAGGTGAAATAGTTATTTGTGCAACAAGAGAGCAAAATTGATTTTTGCTTCGAGTGCCATGTTTGAGTCCTGAGCTAGCGAATGATTCTATAGTTGAATCACGAGCGTTCAGCGAGTGATTCTAGTTTAGAATCTTGAGCTAGCGAAGGACTCAAAGGCACGAGAAGTAAAAGAAATTGCTCTCGAGTAGCACATACAATTTTTCACCTCAGTAGCGAGAACACATAAAAGGTATACTTACTTTCAAAGAATACTTACATCACGAAAAATATAAAATAACATTTCTTCTTCACTCCTTTCACACAAATTATTAATTGAATTTCGTGTTTTAAAAGAATTACTTTAAAGTTAGCTATCGAAAATTAAGAAGAAAGACATGATTTGACATGAGAGAATGGCGGCAATTTTCTAAACGTATGTTCGGAAACTAGTACAATGATAAATTTAAAATTTATTCGGTAATATTTGAAAACTTTTAGTTAACTTTAAATTAAAACTTTAGTTTAAAATGATTACAAATAACATAATTATATAAAATATAAGTCATTTAAAAATTGTAAGATTTTCAGAAGTTAAATCAACGTATAATTTTAATGTCTAAAAATACGGCGGTATTATACTGATGCGTTGCGCGTATCCGAACGTTCCTAGTTCAGTTTTTTTTTTCTACGAAAATAGATTCGCACTAAGACTTACCTAGTATAATTCTACTTTATAATTTCATTAAAGAAATGAAAAGACGAGAGCTGATAAAATCGAGATAGTTTGAATTATTGGTATGAGAAGTAGTTACTTATTAGTTAGATGCCGCAGTATGAAATGACCATTCGCATAATCAAAAAAAAAAAAAAAGCGCGGGAACGATTTAACTGTGGCTGCAAGGCTTAGGCCTTTGCCTTTGCCTGATGGGATAAAAGGATTAAAAAAATACTTTGTCTCACTGAGTGAAACAAACACGATTTTGCTCACTAATTTCTGACAGCAAAGTCTACTTGTTCGAGCTGCTGAGGTGAAAAATATTTTATTTGCAGCATATCGAATAACGAGTCAAGCTAAAGGATGCACCCCTGCAGCTGTTCTCTAGTTCTTAGTATACATATATCTGCACTTTTCAAGGCCTAAATATCAATAAATCTCATTTTGGGAAACATTTGATTTTTGTAGTCACACTTTAGGTAGCAATTGCCAGTTGTGTTACTATTTTGCAAAGCAAGAACATTTGCAACGACTCCACCAAAGTTGCCCGCTGTTCTATTTCAACGAATTCGAACGTCCGTTTACAAACACCACCACATTTTTACAAGCCAATGAACATACCTAGTAACCTACATAGCTCGTCAGTGAGGGGGAAATATGATATTTCTCGCTGCGACATAAAATTGGGTGTCTCTGGCGTGATAGGTAGAGCTCGGAGACAGCATATGTGTTGGTTCTCAGGGCCTATATTCGAAGTCTTTAAATAGGGATCTCGCTCTTCCCTATAGGATCGCTCACGCGGCGCGTGAACTTTAAGCAGCTAGATTTAAAGTTCAACGTGACGCGTGAGCGATCCTATAGAGAAAAGCGAGATCCCTATTTAAGACTTAACATAGAGCCCCTGTTTGCCCCAACGGTCGCTGTAGAATCAAAATAAATGTCAGAGAAGTGTGGAATGGTTAGAATTGTGGCATACCTACTCAAGGATCGTGGGTTAAAAAAATTACCGACACTGTAAGGGGAATTAGTTGACTGAAGTAGGTACAATAGGTAGGTACATATTTTTTTGACATAATTCGGCTCCGTTCAACAAGGAGACTCTTTTTACTTCACACACCGTGACATACATCTTTGAATTAGGTAGGTACGTCGCAATCGCAAATGCGTGGGGGTTTCCTCGCTATGTTTTTTTTTTCAGATTTAATTTTAATTTCATAATCACTTATAACAATCCAAGCTAATGTACAATTAACAATAAGTAGGTATATTTAATAGTTCCTAATGAAGAGCTGTAATGCGCTTCTTGTGACCAAATGTTCATACATATTATAAGAGGTCGCCGTTGTCTGTTACGAAGTTATAGTGCCGTCACCGAAAATCGATGTCTCGAAAGTGTCTCTTATAATATAAACAACAATTTTCAAGTTAAAGTAGAGAGTTTATTGTTAAGAAGGTATCAACCGACGGCTAATTGTGTTAAATTGGGCTGGACGGGCGTAATCGTTGTTTTGCGCTAAATCGCAGTCGGCTTTAATATTCTTGACCTTGAATAAAAGACAGATTACTACTACTACTACAGTCTATTTGCGTCCCACTGCTGGGCACAGGCCTCCTCTCATCACGAGAGGGTGAAAAGACAGACTGTGTGTTTGGAAGTAGCAAGTAAATTGCGAATGCCGCGTGGTTTGCATGTCCATTGAAACTGACATTTTTGTTCATTGAACATTATGGTCCAAATTACGATTTTGTAAAATAACAAAATGACATCTTGAGTCGACATGTACACTCAACAGTATTTAATTTATGGCTTGGATATATATATATTCAATTTGTTATAAAACTAGCAACGCTGGGATATAGGTACCTGGACGAATAGTAAGACATCCATACATTTTAATAAATAAGAACGCGATTGGCATTTAGAACTGCACTGCACGTGATTTGGCGCTTAAAATCTGTTATCGATAAATTCGACATTAGGTAACTATAAACTTCTATGTACCCGACTCGTATGTAGACGCGCTATTTGATCTCTGCACAGAAATTCCCTGGATTACCGCCATCGTGCAGCCTCGCCGGGAATGCTCTGTAGAAATCCGCCATTTCCTAGCCTGCAGCCATTTATTTACTCAAACAAATTGAGACAAGTTCCGCGCTTTTTAGAGCACTAGTTAGTAAGTAAAATAACCAAGTAAACTGGATAGAAGCCTGGAATGTTTCAAGAAGAATATAAGACAATTTAACATTTCATTGTTTTTGAATTTGTGCTGTTGTTGCTTGACAGTTCTCGAATTCAGAACACCATCTAAAATACATAACAGTGCCTGGAAGACTGCTGAAGGACTACTCGCTCGCTCGCTACCCACAGTTGAAAATAGACAGGGGAACAAAATTCGAATAGAGATTAGAAACAGTATACATAGGGTTATGCTATGAGCGTCTAGGTATATCTCTAAATAAGAGTAGCTAAGTTTTCTGCCTATTCAGTAAGTAATGGATTTTTTCTTTATTAGGGGCATCAAATCAACAGCAATACAGTAAAAAAGTATAAAAAGAAGTATAAATACAGTTAACAAAGCCAATACAAATCAGGAAAACATTAGTAATGAGCACTGGGTTATCCATATTAATATTATAAATGCGAAAGTACCTTTAAAGTAACTCTTTCTGTCTGTTACCTTTTCATGCTTAAACTACTGAACAGATTGGTATTGATATATGTAGTTGTAGTCCCGTTCCGAAGAAGGAAATAGGCTATTTTTTATTCCGGAAAAATGCATAGTTCTCGTGGGAGCGCTAAACCCGAATTCCACGAGGACGACGTCGCGGGCAGAACAAGGTAGTACCTGTGATTGTTAAACAGGAAGATGGTGTATCAGTGATGGGATAACGCTAATAGAACACTGATGTACTATCTCGATAAATGAGGTATTTTGTATTTAGGGTTATAGACGCTCAATCAATATCCCTATGTACCGTTACGAGTAGAGGCCCTGTATATTATTGTAGAAGGACTACTCTTCGTACCTGGGTTCTGACCGTATCGAAAAGAGCCCCAGAAAACTCTTCAAAAATTCTATTAATCTCGTCAACATCCTGGTAATCTAATTATTTTCGATGACCACCGAAGACCGTCCGTGCGAAGCTCGTGGTGGCCGTTGCGTTTATTATTATTTTTATTTTTATGGACACCGAAATACCGGAATCCTTTGATCGCCCATTAAGAAACTGTAAGATCTCGAATGCGTTGCCTACCCTGAGGCCCAAGATGGAATGCCTCTGTGCCAGAAATTTCACCGGCTGCCTTAACCCCCTACCGGAATACAACAGTGTGAGTTTCCAAGAATCTTACGGCTGATACGACTGGGCATAGAATTTGGCTTTTTTTTTCAATCGTGTCTGAACCGGAGCGAGTCGATAATGCGCCCTCGTCTGCTGCTGGAGTGCACCCGATGCGACTTGAATTGAATCTGCGGGCACTGCGCTAGCACGAACTAGACTGGTTAGTTTTAATGTTGCATAGAAAGTTTCCATTCCAATGTGGAAATTTTATACATGTAGCACAGTCCACCACACACGGACATAGACGTAAAAGTAGTCTATGTCCTTTCCTGGTGCTCCAACTGCATCTAGACTAGCTTCTGCCCGCGACTTCGTCTGCGTGGAATTCCGTTATAGCGTTCCCGCGTTAAACTATAACAAATTATATACGAAAACCTTCCTCTTGAATCACTCTATCTATTAAAAAAACCGCATCAAAATCCGTTGCGTAGTTTTAAAGATTTAAGCATACATAGGGATATAGGGACAGAGAAAGCGACTTTGTTTTATACTATGTAGTGATAGGCAGAAAGAAATAAATACTTGTGAGATGTTCTCGTAAACCTGGGCATGCTTGCCTCGCGATGACCTAATTCCGATGTTGTGCAGGTTGCCCTCCTAAACGGCTTCCTTGCACTTTGTTGTGTCAGTCGTATTAGAGCTCAATGCGGGAATGTTTGCCACGGCAGAACAATGCAGTTTACCTCTGTGCACTACGTGGAAACAAATTAATGGTTTACTACTACTACTACTACTACTACCACTACTACTACTAACTACTACTACAACCTATTTGCGTCCCACTGCTGAGCACAGGCCTCTCATCACGAGAGGGTTTGGGCTATAGGCCCCACGCGGGCCCAGTGCGGATTGGGGACTTCACACACAGCTTTGAATTACTTAATTAGTATCGAACCCCCGACCCTCTGTGTGAGAGGCGGTAGGTCGAACCACTAGGCCATCACTGCTTCAGAATTAATGGTTTGCCTTCTTATTACACACTACTCTTTAAATTAATGGTTGCACCTGCAGAAGAACTCTACTGGCTGATCTATCTACGCAAAGACATAACCGCTGGGCAGAGCCAGAAGCATCAATTTGGCACAAAAGTAGTATTGACTTATGCAAGGACTAATGAGGGATGTACTTTCTCACTAGTCCTAACTTGAGCTATGATACTTGCTACTAAAGTGGTGAAATAGAGGATGCAAATTAGTGCAAATGTAAATTACGAGTGAGGTAGCGTGCAAAAATTTGCAAATAAACAAATGCTTCGGAAAAGCTTACGGCCTCTATCTCTATATGCAATATCAAGGTTATACAATGTTAATTAACAAAGACAAAAAAAAAGTGAATAAAAAAAAGATAACTTGTGACACTAGCAGAAGTTCATTTTAACGTCCAAATTGTCGAATTCCGCTATATCAAAATCAAACTTGGATAGTGAGCTTTTGCCTAAAGCGGGCGTGGGTTTTAATTCGCTCGGAGATCCTTATCTGTATTAGTATAAATAAAAAAATAAACACTATAACTTCTGGACGGTAGCACTTCACTTATTTGGCTATTTATTTTTTTGTCTTGTTTGTTCGTGTCAGGACAATTTTGCAAACCCGGACCATGCAGCTAGTAGGTAGATTTAACTCCATTCAAACATGAATGGAACGATCTTCCATTTTCGATTTTATCTTGTTAGATAGCCGATAGTTCTAGTAATTTCGATATAAGTACTTACGTAAGTTGTAGCGGTTTCACCAGAACTCTAAGCGATATCGTGTAGATGGAATACGCCTATCGAAGTTCGTCTAAGTTAGATACAAATTACGTTATAGTTGTTAATGGACTTTGTAGGTACTCGTAGGTACGGCATCTTATGGAAATATGGGTCGAGTTCATTACGCTCCTTAATTACAATTACGTAGATGGATATGATAGGGCTACCTATTGGGAAGTGCGAATAAAACACATGTTTTGTTTTTGTTTTTTATACCAATGGTATAGGCAAACGAGCGCAAGGCCCACCTGATGGTAAGTGGTCACTGCGGCCCATGGACACCAAAATCCTATAATCCCCCATTAAGAAACCATAAGATCTCGAATGCGTTGCCTACCCTGAGGCCTAAAATGGAATGCCTCTGTGCTAGAAATTGTTAGGCGAAGTAGGTAAATATGTAAGGTTTTTAATTTGAAATATTTTTCATACGTTCATATGCACTTTTATATATGATTTGTTCACCCAAAGTTTCTTACAACAATGTCAATACCTATTTATCTTTAATTTTATTTAAACTTGAATAAAATTTTCTTTTAGAACGTTGGCCCGTGATGAACTTATGTGTATTTCCTTTTTAATAATTCCTAATGATTAATAGCTTCTGTCACTTATCCCTTACCCTTTTCATAGCCGACAACACATCGCAATATCTATTAAGTAATATAAGCACGATCATAAAATTATACAGTCAGCTTGTAAGACTTGCAGATTACGCTATCTCGGAAAAGGGTCAGACGTAACGCCATAATTCAATGGCTGTTTAATCCTATTTTCGGTTGGTTCGTACTTGGCAAAGATCAATTTAAATAATTGCTTCAACCAGTATAATTAGCATCATAATAATTAGTATAAGGTTCCACCGACCCGACCTAAAAGGGCTCTGATGATTTTTACAGGCAATCGGAAAGTGATTAAAGCAAATGCTTGTTTTCCCTCGGCAAAGAACCTTTTTTAAAGGTAAATTAAATTTTCCTCTCGATAACAGCGTCCTATAAATAGAAGGTTAATTGAAAAGTTGTGTTTCCTGTTGCTGCTTAATTTTATGAACGGACACGAGTTTAAATCTCGGCCTTGGCGGTCCATAGACCCAGCTCAGCCGTCACTGTCACTCGTGGGACGAGTGAAAGAGAAAGCGCTACGCACAGAACGCCCGATTTAGTTACTTTTTAACACGTTTTAATTTCTATAAAAATACCGTCTAAAAAAATGGCATTTATAAAGCTGTCGATGTATGCATATAATATGGATATTTTTTGTGTTATAATTAGTTTTACACTGTTTGATATAATAAACTGGAGTAAAGTTGGATTAGCGGTCCGAGTTAGAGGTTACTTTGGAATTAAATTGTATCGAGCGAAGTTTCGTGAAACGTGTATCGAAAGCTGTCAATGTAAGGATGATATAATCAAATATAACATATGTTTTTTTTCATATTTTTAACTTTTAACATTTCTTAGAAAAGTATGATCTTAAATGAGCAATTTGACGATGCTAGGTCAGGAAGGGCCTTAAATATTTTAATAACTTATGACTCTCGGGCCAGTTTGAAAGTTTAATTCAGAGAATTGAATATAATTAGAATTAGTTAACTAATTGTTGAAGGATAGCTGAATTATAAATTTGTTTTGCGATAGAACTCGATAGACGTTGTGTAAATAGTCAAAGAATATAAAGTTTTAGACAATAAGTAGCTTACACGTATATAGAGCTCGTGTTATATACCTGCATTGTTTTGTTCACCTGCAGCAATTTATGTTGTGTGGTCCCCGCGAGCCTTCTGAATTTTTCAGCCCAATTTGTTAACCTGCAGAGGTGCAGACAACGGGACGTACGACTTAAATATTAACAGAAAGCCTTTCGGACAGCTCCCATTATAGGATTATGACTCAACTGTGTTTTAACTCAAAGGTAAATCCTGTTTTAAAAGGGATCTGGACAGGGCAACATTTCATTACGGAAGCCTATGGCCCCGTAATGTAATATGTCTACATTTGCTTTTGCTAATTAAACGAATCAGCTAGGTAAAGCTCGGACCATATTCAGGTAAGATAATGTGGGAAAGCTTATTGAGTTTATTTTATGTTTAATTCTCTTATATTACGTTATATCTTGTTAACATGAAATTTGGATCGTTTAGGTTAACTCAAGTCAATATTGAACAGAATTCAACTTCATTTTATGTTTTTTTTTTTAGTTTAGTTTTGTATCGATCGTTTTATTGAATAGTTGATTTTATAGCCAGTATACAGGACTATAGTGAACAGAAAAACATACGCCACACAATTATATAATTCAACACGCTGTACACTGAGATAACCGGCTAAAGAAGACTCCAGCATAATGTTCATTTGCAATTCCCTTTTAAATCAGCATGATTCCCGGCTCACTCCGAGATGTAAACGAGACGGTATAGCGAAGAACTAAATATATAAATGCAGTCCTTGCAGATTGCAGCGGGAAAATTGGGGCAGATCCAAATTTAATAAGCTCGACCTGCCAAGAGCGAATTTCATTACATTTTTTATTTTGCCTTCCGACTGCGTAGGAACGATTTCGTGGTTCGTAAATGTTTAAGCGCTTCGCTTGTAGATTACCCTAAGGATTAGACACAGTGGCTATCGATATTTGGATTCTGGGCTGGGATCACAATAGAGCCATTATTTATTGAGCTGTTATTGAACCTCTATAGATATTCATTCAAGGAATTCTCATAGGCTAAAAGTTTTTTTTATGTTAACCTTGACCTCTCTTTTTTCGGTATCCTACGTAGGTACCTATTTTACTGACTTTTTTAGTTAGACTGTTGTCAAGTTTGATTTTCTGTCAGTCTGTCTGTTACCTCTTCACTCCTCAACCGCTGAACTGATTGAGATGAAGTTTGGCATGGAAATAGTTGGAGTCCCCGGAAAGGACATAGGCTACTTTTTATCCCGGAAAAACGCATAGTTTCCGCGGGAACGCTAGTCCACGCGGGCGAAGTCGCGGGCATAGGTTAGTTTTAAATGAGTTAGGGCACCTATTTTAAGCTTGTTCAGAAAATTATACTAACCTAAAGTTGCTGCTTACATTTTCAGGTTACTTCTGGGTTAAAAGCCTTTTAGCTAAGAGTTTTTTGCTTAAATGGGATCTCATGCAGTGACAACGTTAGCAGAATTATTAATAGTTGTGTAGAAGGAAACAAATAACTAGGTGCAATAATATGGAAAGCTCTCAAACATGATCGGAATACCAGTTCCCAGTTCTATGCACCAACTTACATTTGTGGAACTGTTTTAATAATCCTTCAATAAAGATAAGGTAATTTAAACACCTATATAAATATTAATTTATCTTATATTACATATATATTTTACTACCCACTTTAAACGCGCTAATCTTGTATATTTCTCTGTTTATTTATTTATCCAAGCGATCTCAGAAACGGCTCTAACGATTTGGAGGAAAATTTGGAATGTAGGGGTTTACGGGGGCGATGAATTGATCTAGCTAGGTCTCATATCTGAGAAAACTCGGTTTTAGCTATTTTCACCTGCAAAGCTCGGTCGCCAGGTCCTGTAAGAATATAAAACTGCAAAACCTTCCAGAAAATAAAATAATGAAATACGCGTTATTTTCTGTTTTACTTTGGTCGTCTTGGACATTTCATTATTCATAGGGTGTAATACGCGGGTTAACTTGATTGAATAAAAAAGTTTCTGCCGCAAAACCCTGTCAAAGCAGAAATACCTTTCCTTTATCAAAGTACAGATTTGTTCGACTTACAAGCCACTACAAGGCTTTATACTTATTTCTAAAAGACAACTGAGTAAGTAGGTAAATAGGAATAATTAGACGGCAAGATCTCAAAAATCAAAGTAAGATATAAAAAAAAATTAAGCCAAAAATGGAGCGAAATTCATTCGACACAAGAGTGACGTTTCATTACTTTTAAGGCGCGTAGTATCGTGAAATACCACATTTTAGTCGCGTTTAAAGGCCTAAAACAAAAAAAATGCCCAAGATATAGCTCTCGAAAAAATATATATAAAGAAATAGATATGTCCTCTTTAATCTGAGCTGCGAAAATTGCGATACATCCAGGTCGTCCTTGCAAAAAAAAAAAAACATGTAAGGCATTTTCAAACTTTTAAATCGCTACTGCTCAATATCTAGACTATGATTTTACAGGGGCTGTCCAGAAAGTGAAACTTTATTCAGTTTTTCATTATCTGAGCTGTGGATATTGTAAAATAATCATTACCTTAGTCAAAAACCGTAAATAACTACCATTTCCGTCATATAAGTTGCGGTGGGGACGTGCGCGGACGATGCTTGTGCACTTACCCACCGCAACTTTTGAAGAGCACATATCAATTCTCAAATGTATTTTTTCGAGATCTATATTTTGGTCTATTTTTTAGTTTTATTTCTTTAAACGTGCCCAAATTGGGTTTTTCAGTTTACTACGCACCTTAAACAGGAAGCGTGGGCGTTTCTTAGACATTAAGGGCTTCACGCAAACAAAAGCCGTGTGAAGCCGAAAGCTCTGAAAGGGCCTGGTTAGGTTAAATTTCGCATGGATTCTGTCGAAGACCTACATCAAACGAAAGTTCCGAGAAAAAAAAAAATTAATAAAATGTTTATTTTGGTATTTCAATGAATGCTGACTGAAGCTTTGAGGTTATACAAAAGCACAAAGGAGTTGCTTAGGTATTTTATTCATACTGTCTATCATTTATACTACCTGTAGTCGTGTACTTTGCGGTTAAACTAAAGATGCTCCTTGAAATTTGACAAGTTGTATTCGAGCACACTATGGCGAGCACATTGTAAAATATAATATTCAACAAATTAAGCAAGCATTTGGGAAGCATTGTCAAAAATTTATACTTCCATGCTAATTTATAAATTTGAAAGTGTGTTTGTTTGTTTGTCCTTCCTTCACGTCGCAACGAGTGGACCGATTTGGATGAAATTTGGAATGGAAATAGTTTAAGACCCGGGCAATAACATAGGATACTTTTTATCCCGATATTTTCACGGAAACGGGTTTTGCACGGGTCAAACCAATTTTTCAATACTACATATAACCATAACTGATAGTAACATCGGGTACGCCAATTCTAAGTCTACGCGGGACGAAGTTCGCGGACATCGGCTAGTTATTAATAACTATATTTTCTTTCTAATTTAATAATTCTTGACGATGCTTCTCAAATGCCTGCTTAATTTGGTGAATATTTTACAATGTGCTCCATAGACAACCTGTCAAATTTTTAAGAACATCTCTAGTTTAACCGTTATGTTAACATATTATGTTAACAGATGTCACAATTCCTTGAATCAATTCACTCGAGTCCTCAAATCGTCATTTCCCTGAAAGCTTGAACATTGTTTGACTACCCACGTAGAACTTACTGCGCCGTACTTAATACTTGGAGTCGACTTTTGTCTTTAACACTTCACAACCACTTAAGACAAACTTCCCGACTTACGAAAAGCACTTGTAGTTTCAAAACTTTGACGCACCCGATTTATTAATTATGAACAAAAATCTTTTAATATACTTACATTCTGAAAACAGTGGTTTGGCTTCGATGGAAAAAAGATATGCCAGTCAGTAATCATTAAGAGTACTTTCATATCAATCGACCTAGATATAAGAAACCCAGTGCGTCTAGGGATTATAATATACCTTCTGCGCAAGACTTGTAAACTCTATAAACCTTAGAACTCAATTGCGTTAGAGTCCGTAAACGTGGTTTATACATAGATCAAGGATAAAGTAGCAGAACTCCCTATGGTATGGTATTCCTGAGTACACGTTTCAAGGAATACTTTTAAAATGCACTACGATGATATTACGGTCCACCTGGCTGCCGTCTAGGGATAAAGGAATGTTGATGCCTGTTGGATGTTATAGAGTAGCATTCATAGAATCAGAAATGAGGATATCCGCAGTAGAACTAGGGTTACCGACATAGCCCGAAGAATTGCGAGCCTTAAGTGGCAGTGGGCGGGACACATTGCTCGCAGGACTGATGGCCAATGGGGGCAGAAAGTTCTGGAGTGGCGTCCGCGAACCGGTAGACGAGCTGTCTGTAGGCTTCCAACAAGATGAAGTGACGACCTTGTAAAGGTCGCGGGAACGCGGTGGATGCGAGTGGCACTACACCGGTCTGAGTGGCGCGCCTTGGGGGAGGCCTATGTCCAGCAGTGGACGTCTTTCGGCTGAAATGATTTATTTTATTTATTTATTTTCTTTATTAGGGGCATCAACAGCAATACAGTTAATGAGTATACAAAAAAAGCATCAGTTAACATAGCCAATAATAGATGTCCGCAATAATATAAAAACATTTTCTGAAAGTAATACTACTGAAAGTAAATCAGGAAAACATAAGAGATGAGCACTGGTTTAACAATTATGAGCATGCATATGTGTGTGTGTGTGTGTGTGTGTGTGTGTGTGTGTGTGATGATGATTCATAGAGTGGGAGCTGTAGCTGTGGCTTAGTAGTTCTCAAGTCATTATTAATTTTCTTTGTGACAGTTAAAAGTTGTTCTTTTTAATGTAGATTAATACTATATACTCGTATCTGTAGAGACTAGAGATAGGTACTACGAGTAGTCTAAGGCAGCTTTAATGTAAAGGCAGCCCTTTACATTAAAGCTGCTTACTTGCTTAGTTAAAGATGTACATATATATCACTTACACACGTGATATTGTTTCTTTTTGAAAACACTACTGTTCCAAGTTCAGGTTTTCCTTTTATCTTATCGTTACGTATCGGGAATGCCGTCCTTAAAGCTTAGGTTCAAAACATGTGAACTCTCTTCATCCATAGTCGAAGACTGACAGGTTATAAGACACCTTTTTTACACGTATACTGACAATACTTATACAGATTTTTTTATTTATAGACACACGTAATTTTCCTTTTGAATGTCGCCGTTACATTTGCCGTAAATCTCCAAGCATTGCGCGGGAGTCACAAGCGTGGGCGACCCTTCGAGGCTGTCGTTGTCCGCCCAGCATCCGTGTAAATCTTATTCTGTCTTATTTCACGCCTCGCTCGACACCTTCCTAAAATTAATGCGAAATGAAAAAAGCCGTGGTGGCCTAGTGGCTCGACCTACCGCCTCTCATGCAGAGGGTCGGGATTCGATCCCGGCTTGCACCTCTGAGTTGACGTATGTGCGGAATTCAATTTTAATTTACCACTGAGCGTTTCAGTGAAGGAAAACATCGTGAGGAAACCTGCATGCATCCGCGAACGAATTCAAGGATACATGTGAAGTATCAGTCAGCACTGGGCTAGCGTGGGGCCTATAGCCCTCTCGTGATAAGATTAGGCCTGTGCCCGGCAGTGGGACGTAAATAGGCTGACATCATCAGCCTATTTCTACATCAGTCCTCTGCACTTCTACTAACTACAGAAGAAATAGCTTCTTGTGCAGGGCAGGCAAGAATTTGAATGTTGTTCTAACAATGACTGATTTTGATATGTTTGGAGACAGTGTTGGTGTGATTAAGAATAGGTTAGTTAGTTTCTTTAGTGAATCAAGTAGTGCGGGGTCCGTCTCAGAGGCTTTATAATCTTAACATTAAGAGTAACTTTCAAAATTCACATATATTTTGCTATTGGCTTTATGGTTCAGTATATTGTAACTGTATTATGCATCATGTACTGTTTTTTTTATATTTTAGTGTGTGGCTGTTCGGTATTGAGAATATGTACAGTGATATATTTTATTTCTATAAGCGAAAACCTTTAATTGGCTTTGTGTAGTTATAAGTAATGTATACTCTGGTTGTATAGCTGTTGGGTTATCCATGTAATAAATAAAATAAATAAATAAAATAAAATAAAATTTGTAGTAAGGCTTGGTGTTTGGCATTTGCACGTTCGATATGTCGAACACTTCGTCGTTTCTGTGTGTTGCTTAAACAAATATTTCACACTAGCTATTCCCCGCGACTTCGTCGTGGAATACTGTTAGAGCTTTCCTTCAGGAACTATGCGTTTTTCCTTGTTATAAAGTAGCTTATATTGTTACCCGTGTTACAATCTTCGCCTAAATTACAATTTTCTGGCAATCCGAGCATTAATTCTCGAGTTTAAGCCGGACATACATCCACACATACTGTCACATGACTTCTTCAGGCTTCTTTATTGAGTAGTTTACAAAAGTTTTTGTACCAAGCATGTACAAGTCCAAAAGTTGCAAATGTTTCAAGTATGTGCAAGTCTGTTAAAGTGTTAAATGTTACATCCGTTATAGATACATACTCATACCTACATATGTAAACCGCTCTAAAATGTGCGGTAAGTGCTGTTCTAAACTAGAGTTAGCAAGTTAGAGCTTGCGGCTTCAGCGGACGTGGACAAATCGAGTCCCTGTAGCGTGGAGGTATCATGGACTAACATTGTTCCAAGTCGCTCGCTAATATTGACAAATAAACTTCATTCATTCATTCATTCATTCATAATTGAGCGAGACATCCTCGAACTTGGCAAGTTTCGATCTTGAGCGCCACATCAAAAGTAATTGTTGAATTGCTGATAGATATTTATTCAGATAATATTGCTTTTCCTGGTTATGTTTATTTAAGTTGAGGAAAAGAAGAGATTATTTCAGTTCCTTCAGCAGTAGCAGGTCAGCACCTACCTATCAACCTAGCGTCCAAAATAAGTTTACTATTAGCGAAAAAAATTAAAAAGAAAAGATATCTAAGTCTAAACTTAAACTCTGATATAAAGTAAGGAGGACTGTATGCTTGCGTTGCCACTTGGTGTGTAACTAATGTACGTGAAATATATGAATTGTCCTTTTCGGAAAATAATTTGTTCAGAGCTTATTATTATTATAATCACATTCAGGAAAATAAATGCCCACATTCAGTTTCTAAAAAAAACTGTTCATCTATCACGCTTCGCACTATACATATTTCTGTCATCATCATCATCAGCCCATAGTAGTCTAGGCTGGACGTAGGCCTCACCCAATGCACGCCAAAGAGCTCTGTCCAAGGCATGCCGCATCCAATCTACACCGGCCACCTTGCGCAAATCGTCACTCCACCTGGCAACAGGGCGCCCTACACTTCGCTTGCCTTGTCGTGGTCTCGACTCAAGAACGCGTTTACTCCAACGACTATCCGCAGTTCTCGCGTATATTTCTGTAGGTACCATAATTGTATTAGTAACTCTGACAGATTTGTCAGTCGGTCCAAGCGTCGCAGTCTACACGTCTCCGCTATTTTGCCACCGACTTATCAAGCCTTACTTATTCGAGTCGAGTCTGAAGCTTCCTCAAGGAATTGCTGTGGATGATTTATGATTTTTGAAGGCCTTTTGATATTTTATTCCCGCAAATCGCACGCACTGCAGAATAAAACGTCTCATTTCTACTTGAAAACGTATATTTTCGCAATGTCACCGACATACGGGACGCCTCCTTTAGCGCTTAGCAGATGCTGCCGCTTGACTCGAATATTAAACTCCTAGAGCTGCCGTCCCATACGTTTACGATCGTGAGCATTTTTGTAATATGTTCAACTGTACTTATCTTGGATTACTTACCTAAATATTTTGATTGACTTGTAGCGAGTTCCATACAGGTTATGTATGCCTATGTTTTTATCATAACGATAGTTCTTAAGTAGACGTCTGGGATCGTAATGTTTTCTTTTTCTTTTAATAAATAGGTAGATGGTAAACCTGGTGGAAAGCGGTCACTGCCGGTTTCATCGCCATAGAGGCACTTTGTATTTACATGAAGATATGGTTAATTTTGAAAATAGGCCATGAAAATTCCGTTTCTCTTCTCGATTCCGCCAACCGTATCGGCCGACCAAAACACGAGCGTCTTTTCAAAAGGGCTTCATAAACAGGGCTACGGGCGATAAAACGCGATTATCGCGTGTACCGCGGCCATTGCGTACAAACGAGGATAGAAGTCGCCACAATTTATGCAGGCGTCCGGCTAACCGACAACAGATGGTTGCATGAATAAAACAGTGGAGGACGCACTGAATATTTCAGCCGGCCCTACGTGCGCGCGAAATTGAAAACCGGATTGTTGTTACAGCAAAGATACCTACGTACATCTCATAAACATACACCTGTAATAAGTACTTCTGGATTAAGCCCTCTCGCTGGGATACTGGCGAATAATAGAACCGAGTGGAAAAATGAGCGCGGGCATATGTTGGATGAAAAGCGAGATCAACTGATGAACAGGCCACCGGCAAATATAATTTACAACTACTGTAACGGCGCCCTCCAACCCAAATGTATTCATGGTTCGAGGGCCTTCAAGGCCAAAATTGGCTACATTAGCCATGTTAGAGCATGTCAACATCGCTCTAATGTATAACAAGCAGTCGCAGTCGCCGTAGCCGAAACCAGCATGGAGGACATTAGTTAATTAATCTGGATTAAGAAATAATACCTACTTTATTATAGCCTATAATACTCTATTTTGTGCAAGCTCCCGCCAATCTGGGTCAAATGCGTCCAAGTTGTCCCGCTATCTCCTTTTGGGTCTGCCTCTTCTCCGGCAGCCATCTCGTGGAACCCACTCTGTGGCTTTTTTGGCCCACCGTTCCTTCCGGATGCATCCGCCAGACGTGGCCAGCCCAGTCCCATTTGAGCTTGGTAGTACCTACCTACCTATACCTACTTATTTAATATTTATTCCATAGCAAGGTGTAAGAGAACGTGCAATAGTGAAGCTTTTTTATCATTACCTTTCAACATTCACGTGAAAAAACATTTAAAAATAAATGTAGCATTTAAAAGCGCTGAAGAGCAAAATGTTTTGTCAATGTCGACCTATTTATTCATTTTACATGGTCTGGTGCAAAGAATATCATTCATAATTGAGCGGGGTGAGCGTAAAAAGAATGTATGGACTGAGATCCCGCACCACGGTGTAAAAAGAAACAATCGCATCTCCACCGACTCGATTCTAGAGATGGGTATGAAACTTTTCAAAGTGGGCTTCACTAGAATATCATGTAGCTTGGAAAAGTAGACAGTATTCAAGTACTTACCTGTAATTTTCTGTAGTGTTAAGTCATCAATAATACCTACCTACGTCGATGTGAAATTTATACAATATAGTCAAGTTACGTTAAATTCGTACGAAAACTTTTTTCGGAAACATCACAAATTAACCAATATCTTTTTCAACAACATAACCGTTTCGTTTATAACGAAGCGTTTCAGTAACGACAGTTTAAAGTATGACATGTTTGTCTGTACAAAACGGGTTTTTTATTACATGAAATATGGAAATGGCCCATCACTACCCGGGGCGCATAAATCGCCGTCATTTGTAAAGATTCCACATACACACGGGTTCATCTTTCACGTAGAACCTTTTTGTCATTTGCAGGAGACGACGTTTGTGGAGGTAGGTTATTTGTTCACGGGGGCTGCGTTCCGAATCGCGCTCAGAGCGCTCACAGGACCTTGCATCCTTTTTCCTCTTGAAAATAGACTCGCAAGAGAAAAAAGGATGCAAGGTGCCGTGGGCGCTCTGAGCCCGATTCGGAACGCTGCCGGGGACATATACGATAGGTACCGCTGACAGTTGTGTTCGAGAGACGCGGCGACGGGTGCGGTCAAAAGTTGCCATGAAACTAGGGGCTCTATTCGAAGTTTTAAATAGGGAAAGAGACATTCACAATCCCTGCGCTCACGCGCCTCGGCGCCCTTTAAGCAGCTAGATTTAAAGTTCAATTCAGCGCGCCGTGACGCGTAAGCCCAGGGATTGTGAATGTCTCTTTTACTTATTTAAAACTTCGAATAGAGCCCTAGGACTAGGACCTCATTCGGATTCGTAAATAGGGATATGAGATGTCCCTAAAGGAACTAATAAAACCTTGTATAATTAAGGTGAAGATAACAAAAACATCAAACTGTACAAGAATAGGAAATGGCGGGTCATTCGTTAGTTTAGTTTGTCAGGGCGGCGGTTAATTACCTGCGAAGCCTAATCCTCCGAGAGACCGAACTGTTAGTAGCTTCCCTCTACGTAATATATAAATATATACATGGTGGGTCAGAAAATATGGCAAACAATTAACCCACAGTATCGGCTATCGATTCTAAGTATATTGTATAGGTCTTAATTTTTTTTCCAGTTGCTAAAAAAAATATTTTGTATAGGATTCAGGCGTCGCTCACACAACCAATCCCATATACAATTATTTTTTTTACTAACTCAAAAAAAATTAAAGACCTATACAATATACTTAGAATCGATAGCCGATACTGTGGGTTAATTATTTGCCATATTTTCTGACCCACCGTGTATAGATGTCTACCTATCTAATATAGTACGATGGACAGACAGTAAATGACAACAAAATGAATTACTTAAATTCGTAAGTGAGAGCTAATGTTTGTGTTCGACAATTTTCGATTAATTTTGTTACAACTTGTAACACTAAGCCACCATAGTCCAAAAGTTCCAAAATGATTTCCTCGTCCAGTTCCCTGGATCCACTGTTATTAGTATGTTAGTCTTCACTTTGATAAAAAATGCACTCAAGTTTCTACGAACAATCCTAAATTGATTGAGCGGATCGCAAATTCTGGATCCACCAATGCACATGGTCCATGCAACGTTGTATTTCAAATATCGTTTCAGTCCTTATATAATAAAATAATCATAAAAGAAAATTTGGTTCATAACACGTTCATAATCAGCAAGTCAGCTTTCTTACTGAATCCCATTTGCCACAAATAATTTCATCTTTATTACAACAAGAATTCTTCAAAAGCTTCCACCGGGCCTCGGTGATTGCGGCGTAAGCAATTCCAGACGTGTAAATATTGTACAACCTACCCTGTCCCCTGGGATTGCAGGGAACACAACTTGGATTACCGACTTATACTATAACTGATTACATTTAAACAGAAAAAACGGGTTTCGAGTGTGTTGAAATTGCTTCTTAAGAAAAACTGGTCATTTAGGTACCACCACCACCACCACAACAGCCTATTTAAGGCCCACTGCTGGGCAGGTCTCCTCTCATAACAAGAGGGATTGGGCTATAGTCCCCATGTGGGCCCAGTACGGATTGGGGATTTTACACACATCCTTAAATTAATTCGCAGATGCGTGCAGGTTTCCTCACGATGTTTTCCTTCAAAAAGCTCAGTAGTAAATTCAAATTGAACCAAACAAGTTAAACCAGTGAGACAAATATTTTTTACTTCGATGAATATTCCTTCTCCCATTTTCCTAACGTAACGCAGTATTCCAAAAAGCTCTATTTTAGTTCAGTTTTCACCAGAAAATTTATTTATACGAGCTTCATTTCTATTTTGAAATGAAGCTCGTATAAATAAATTTTCTCTGATTTAAATTCACAAAATTTTGCACTACATTACAAAAACATTCAGACTACCTAGTTTTCGTGACTGAGAATAAAATTTGCTTAACTTTCAACATAATTTAATAGCATTATTCTAAGAAAGAAGAGAATGTTAAATCATAAATCATTTATTCATTTGTGATACACAAGTAGGTGTTGCATGCAGTTCTCATGCTATAATTCAGATCTCTGTGATCCACCTTTTCGGCGTACAAATATTTTTATACATATACCTACTTACTACTACTAGGTAGTTAGGTAGCTAATTTACATATAATTATGTAAATTAGCTACCTAACTACCTAGTAGTACATATAAGTATGTAAATTAGCTACCTAACTACCTAGTAGTAGTAAGTAGGTATATGTATAAAAATATTTGTATGCCGAAAAGGTGGATCACAGAGATCTGAATTCAAACTTTTTTATTCATTAATTTAAGTAGGTACCTTAACAACTAAGGTTGTTAAGGTACCTACTTAAATTAATGAATAAAAAAGTTTGTTCTTCCTATAAAAGATCATGAGTAATTTACTTTTCACCTCACTGGCTCGAAAGTGGTCGTTTTGCAGCTTGATATCCGAGCGCAAAAGTTGTTTTTATCCGCTAGCGTGGAAAGTGTTTTTGAAATTCGAACGACGCCTGACGCCACTGTCACAATAAAAAACAACGATACGTTCTGAAACGCAATTCGTCGTAAGAGTTTTATTAAAATAAAGGTTCAATTTACTTAATATCATCATTAATAAAATTATATTAATAATACACCGTTTCAGATGTATTTCATTATTTCACTATGTTTTATCACAAAAATACTTAAATATGTGTATATTTTAACTGTATTCAATGAGTAATTGAATCTTGAAGTACGAGTAGGAGTGATTTGGAACGCAACCTCCGGAAAAAAAAACATAAAAAAAAACAATTAAAGAAAAAAGTTTTAGATCGCTGGTTTTGTAATTTAGAATACCTATACGAAGTAATAAAGAAAATATGAGCGATTCTAGCGATGAAGATACGAATTTAACTCCTCCAGAGTTAGCACAAAACTGTACGTGACGCCGAAACTAAGTCTTCTTCCCGAAAAATCGCGCGTGAGGTGAAAAATTTTGTGTTGCGCTCAACAGCAAAGTCGTTTGCTGTCTCGTGCCTTGAAACCCTCGTTACACTCAGAATTCTATATTTGAACCACTCGCTTCGCTCGTGGTTCAACCCTAGAATCCTTCGTTCACTCGGGTCTCAATCACGCACTCACAGCAAACAACAACTTTGCAGCCTTGCATAACAAATAACTATTTTCTCAAACATGCTCGGAAATGTTCGTGTTACTTTCAAAAAAAGAAGACGCGAGGCTGTCCATTGCCGGCCTTGGCCAGCAAAAACATTATTGTCGTGTGTGTTTTTTTTTAATTCGCTTGCTATTTGAGACACCTCTGTAGAGAAACTGACAAATCCATGGAGGTAATAAGTACAACTTCCATGGCCAAATCATCCACGATCATGGAAGTACTACGTGGTAAGTGGATACTGATGTGGGGTAAGTGCGCCTAAATTTATTTCGCCCCTATGCCTTGTAAACAGCCAACTACTAGTTGAGTAATATTTATAGGTTTCGATATATTTATGTTAGGCGCACTTACCCCATCCTGGCGCACTTGCCCCGAAACTGACAAATCCATGGAGGTAATAAGTACAACTTCCATGGCCAAATCATCCACGATCATGGAAGTAGTAAATACTGATGTGGGGTAAGTGCGCCTAAATTTATTTCGCCCCTATGCCTTGTAAACAGCCAACTACTAGTTGAGTAATATTTATAGGTTTCGATATATTTATGTTAGGCGCACTTACCCCATCCTGGCGCACTTGCCCCGACTGACCTTACGTATTTCCTCGCTGTTTGAGAAAAGCATTATATATACCTCGGCCGTAATTGCGATTGCCGGACTCGTAGTAATAGAATTCTTCGCTCAGCCTTCTAACTGACTCGTCCGGCAATGCGCTACTTGGCGGCCTCTGCAATAATGTACTATTATATTTGCGATGCACTGGGTTTTACATGAAGAACGTTTCATTACCTGGCGAGTTTAAGAATCCCTCGGGTTTAATAGTGGGGGGAAAGTAGAGACTTAATAAGAACCTTTAAAAAAACCGTCGACTTTATAAAACACTTAATATGGTCTCCACGGCGAACGTTAGGGGAATAGAGAACATGCTGAAAAAAGTCCTTTAAAAAAACAGCACTTTAAAGAAGAAATTAGGGATGGGATAACGAATAACTTTCATAAAACCCGTATATATAGTATGTTAGTAAGAGAGAGGGTGCAGGCTGAAAACCGCGCTGTGCAGACTCTGTTCTCACAGCAAATGCTGAGACCTGAGCCTATTGCCACTATTGTACCTACACTGGTTTTTTTTTGTATTTCTATGTATTTACTTTTATTTTTATTTTATTTTAAAGTGTTTTTTGTGTGGCAATAAATCGTATTTTTCTTTTCTTTTTCTTTTTCTAACACTTTACAGTCTAAACTATACTACATATAATAAGTCTGTAGAAGAAGTCGCGTCTGTAATTTGAAAAATAAAAGAAATGCTCAAGTCAAGGGGACTATATAAACTATACTAAACACAAAAAAAAAACGTTTTTTAGATAAATTGTATGTATGTTTTGTATGTATGTATTGTATGTATGTATAGTATGTGTGTATATATGTATCTCCGGAATTAACTCGAAAACTACTGGTCGGATTGCAACCAAATTTGGTATGAGGGTAGTTTAGAACACTGGTCACAAATAGGCTACTTTTTATCCCGGGAAAACGCATACTCCCGCGGGAACGCTATTACCGAATTCCACGTGGACGATGTCGCGGGCAGAAGCTAGTATAAAATAAAACCACAAAAATACAGTTTACTGTAGATACATGTAATACATGTGACGTCAATTCTTATTAAAGCATTACAATTATTTAAAACCTCTTTTAAACATTGTTTCCAGTTAGAAATAACGAAACTTATATTGTATCGAAATGAATTTCAGTGCATATTCTCTACTCTCGTAAAGTATTATAAAAAGAATCTCATTTCATCTTAATTTAGTACCTCTTTTTTTAAACGGCCGTGATATTAAAATCTTACGGCCATCGCCAGCGCGCAGATAAAATTGTAATTAGTTTCACTCGGTAAGTTCACTTTGTGATAGCCAACTTTAGTATTCTATGCTTCTATGCGTAATAACTCGTTTGTGTTCAGTACCTCAAGTGTATTTTTCGGACCTGGAAAATACTTCTCGACCGCGTTTGCGTTTACATCAAGATTGTATGAAAACTTGAACAGCGCCTCTAACGGTACGTTTTGTAACAAGGTTTAGCGAGTGTATTTTGATTAATACGAATGAGTGACGAGCGAGTAAGTGAGTAAACGAAAACGTTCACGTTTTCGAGTGACTTTTAGTATGACAGAAACGCAGTAGTATACGCCTTAGAATAAGAACATAAACATAGAAGCCAGGCTAAAAGAGTAATATGAGATAATATATCCATCCTTACTTTCTTATGATTACATCAATGTGTTAGAAAAAGATGCATATATAGAGCTCTACTTCGAAATAACGTAGGTGGTCACTGGTTTCATAATTTGCTAGTGATGTGTTGTGTCGGCTTTTGTATCGATAATTATAACAAACTAGCTTTTGCCCGCGACTTTGTTCGCGTGGAAATTCACACTAAATCCCTTTTCTCGGGAATCTATAGAAATAATAAGTCTGTAAAAAAAGTCGCGCCCGTAACATTTAAATTAAAAAATAATTTCATATTCATATTTTCTTTGGAAATCTGTAGGTAACAATTTTGTTCAGGCTTGTTATCTTACTCAAAAAAATGGTTGTTTGTAAAGTAGGTTTACGATCGAGATGTTTACGTGATAACGGTCCACTCACTCGAACGCTATGCCAGCCTCCGCTCGTGAGGATTCCGCGTGACAAGTTTCACGGAATGACTGGCAGCGCTCGAGATGAGACGGGAGATCGGTCCGTCTCTCTCTCGTTATACCTGCGATCGCGCTCGTGAGGTTTTGGTGTGACACAAGTTTCTGAACATGTCACCCGACTAAAACGATTTTAAAGACGTTATCACGTCAAAAAGAAATATAAGTAATACATTATTTTCAAATATTCTATAAATATACATTTTCTTTATCAAAACCTTTATTTTATAAATTATGATACCACATATTTAAGTCTTATTCCCATATGATAACATTATCGACATTTATTTATTGTGTGAATGTCGATAAAATACACATCACTATGAAGAAAAACTAACCTCCTAGAGTATTCAGGAAATAAGCAAATAAGCGGATACATCAATGTAAAACTGAATGAAATGATAAAATCTATAAATTACTAATACTGTTACATCATTTTAGGTTAGATCGTTGCCTTAAAAGATTCAAAAACAGTCTGAACTCACTTATGAAATGATATTCCTCGGTCGTAATTTTCTTTTCTTCCTGAGTGGTATTTGCATCCTTCAACCACACAGGACATATTGCCTAAAGACACTAGGTATGCTAAAAAGCAATACCTTAAACGCTTCGCAGGGTATTCGCTGAAATAATACTAAAAGAACTTAATTTTACGGAGAGACACAGATCGCCAGCCAAAATAAATTGAGCCCGTATGACACGATCAAGTTATGTTGCGAACGTCACGACACCAAGGATGAAAGGTTAAGAACATTTTTAATTTGGTTAGGTTATAAGGAGTCCAAAAGAGGTCCATTTGACGTTTATTGAATTGAAATTAGTGACGACCCCTGAAATGGTAGTAACAAAATGCATATTACCGTTTCACTCTAACATATGTCAAAAGTAATTTGGGTTTCGCGAGTAAGATATATAGTACCAAGCTCTTCTTTTAGCCTGGCTTCTATGTTTATGTTCTTATTCTAAGGTATACGCAATTCGATCTGTCAAGGTCACTGTCAGGCTAATAGTTTGAACATTTTTGAAGATACTAAACATGGAGATAAAATTTAGAAGACACGCGGCATGCAGGACTTTTCAGTGCCTTACAAAATTGCTGGTATTGCCTACATGACTATCTGTATAGCTAGTATTTGGGCAAGAAGCGAAAGAGAGAACTCGGTTCAAGAGTTTCCTACCATATTATAGTTGGGACTTAGGAGTTGTTTACAAGCATAGTTTACAGGAAGAAACCGGATATAGCGCTGCGAGGAAAGTATATGGAATACCGATTAGGCTACCGCAGGAATGTTTTTTAATGAGGAACTGTTCCTACGATAGTTTTACAGAGATGTTTAAAGGAAGATACTTAAGTATTGCTAATGTTGTCTCGGTCCAAGAAGGGAAAGGCCAATTACAGAAATGTTCACAAGAAGCGTAAGAAGCGTCATACTCCGCCCTACTCTAACGCCGCCTTATGATGGCCCATTTATAGTGGTTGAGAGGAGGAGCAAAGCGTGGGAACCTGATTAATAGAGAAGGCAAAGCGACGTGCGAATCAATCGGTCGCTTGAAACCAGCCTTTTTGCTGAACGATGAAGAGGCGTACATCGCGACGTAGTCGATATAGAAATAGTCTTTCCAGGCGTGGAGGATTGTGCCAGCACCATCGGCATCGTCCACAAGGCACGGCACGGAAGAGAGATAGGCCGTGTCATGGATTATCGTTTCGGTAGACATAAGTACATATTGGGTGATGCTCACAAGAATTTCCAGTGTGTGACGGTGAGCCCCACCCATTTAAGCGTTCTAAATTATTATGAAATAAATCAACTTGAAACTAACCAAGAAAGTAGTTTGTTCTCATCATCACCACTCCCGCTACATATGTGGTAGATTAACGTTAAATAAATCATGTAAAGGGAAATACTATAAATGCAAAATTGTGGCTTAGTAGGTACTTATAGCTAAATAGAGCGGTCAACATTCTTGACTGATGCGAATACCTAAAAGCATTATATCAATCTAGCTTATTCCGACGGTGGCTTCATTCACGTGGAATTCGGAGCGTTCCCGTGGGAATTATGCTTAGTAACACCCCTCAATTCCCCAAGGAACCTATATGCCAAATTTCAGCTTTCTGCGGTTAGTAGCTTCGGTTGTGCTTTGATCGATCAGTTGCTAGTTGCTGACATTTGCTAAAGAAATATACATACTTACAATAAATAACACCAATAATAAACTCAATGGAATATATAGCATGATTTATTACTGTTTAAACTACTTAAAACTTGATGAAATTCTGGTAGGAATCAGCAGTTGGCTCAGCCACGGGGTCTGGTCTTAAAGTTGCCACAGTTCCACTTGACTTGCTGGGGCAGAGCCAGAAGGAACACTGAAAGAAAATGTAAGTGTATATTAGGTATTTAATTGAAGCCGTGATGGTGGCTAACTACTAGGCCACCATCACCTATTTATGAAAGGGGACGACTGCCTGGATCAGTCTGGTGATCGGTCCTCCATTCGGAACCATTTCACCCATACCGTCACCTATAGAACTCTTCATGCAGAGGATCGGCGGGCGTTCGAATCCGGCTCGCATCTCTGAGTTACTTTTGTGCAAAATTACCTACTACTTGGCTTTTCGGTGAACGAAAACATAGTGAATCGTAAAGAAACATGCACGCATTTGCGAAGTAATTCAAGAATGTAGGTACATGTGTGAGTCCCCAATCCAAACTGCGCCTGTGTAGGGCCCAAACCCTCTGGTGATGAGAGGAGGCTTGTGCCCAGCAGTGGGTATTGCATATGTCAAATAAAAATAAATACTATTATTATGTCTAATACTTACTGTTTCTTGCTTCTATGCACGCATTCTCCTTTGTATTTGATAAAAGTAACACGAGCTGCGCCAATTCTTTCTACGTTACAAGAAATTTGGCTCAATTCAAAGTATGGATCTTAAAATATAATTATTCTCTTCTGTTCTCTTATATAATGGCTTCTTTCTAAGTATATGCAAGACAATTTTGCCACTCTCAAGTATGGCCTACGGGCCGAGCATTGTATGGAGGAAACAATTAATGTACGATATAAAAGATAAATCAAGTAAACTTGGTGAGGCTGAGGTGAAACAAACGTCAACGTCCATCTTCTCAACTCAAAATACTTGGAGTAAACTATTCGTAAACCGTTCATCTTTAACCTTTGAGTGCATTTGTCAACACCATTCTCGCACACGTTCATGTATTGTCACCATCACTTTGCGACATCCGCTATACACTATAAAATTGATGGTTTCTGTCTTGGACACTTCGCCATTATCAAAATATTGGCCTCAGGCCGGCAATTATTCAATAATAAACATTTAAATTATCATTAATATCAAATTTGAGGAGGCTTGGTAAACGTCAATCATGACAATGTCAAATATGTGACGGAAGGCAGTGAGTTAAAACGTCTCGATCGCGTTTGCGTTTCTTCAGGTTTTTTCTGTCAAAATTGTCAAATTGGCCATAAGTGTTGCCAAGTTACCTACATTTTCAAAAATTTCTAGGCATCCCGGAGTAATTTATGTAATTTAGTTTTTTGTTAAACCAAATCGAAGTACATAGTTATAGGTATATTCGTCACAAACGTGGAGTATCTCAACATTAAAAAGGAAAGACACACTTATACGTATGCGAAGAAGCTTAAATAAATAACATACTTAGTAAAAATTATCTCAAGAACACAATACAAGCATATTAAGACATAGACGACATACATATATCGTTTATTTCACTTAAAAAATCTAAAATTTTGAAGTAAATTTGGATTCGACAGGTTCGAAAACCTAAGTTCTCACGTTCTCACGTGATAAAGTCGGGTGAGTAACTTTACTTCTTGCGTTTCGTTTAATTTACTTTTCAAACTGTCAAATACGAGCTTACACTCGCAGTTAGTCAGAAAACGTGTAAACGAATTCACATCCGTTTTCGTAAAGTAAATGTCACTCGCTGAATTGACTCCATGTTTTGCCGCTAGGGGTGCTGTTTGTGTTCTCATACAAAAATGATGAATAAACTCAAACGCGTTCGATGCGTTTAGCGCAAATAAAGATTTACACTCATGTGAGAAGAGGTAAAAACAAACCGAGCCCGAAGTTGAAGCTTACACTCGCGTGTTAAAACAAAACTGATCGTGAATAGTTTACTCGAATAACTTCGTGACATCGTTTTGCATTTTTGGTGTAAAAAATACACTAGACCTACAGCTTCTTGGTAAATACACGTATTTCTAACTATATATAAGGTACCTATACATGTTAGTGTTTTCTGTTATGACGTACCGATTATGATACAGTAGGTAAGTACGTTGTCTACTGACAACGTTCTGAATTTTTTGAAGTGATATGTATAAGTCGACTACCTAGACCTACTGGTTAATTGTTTTGACGGTACAATACCTTCACGCACTCAGTACAAAGCACTAAAATACTGAAACACAATAAAATCAAATAATTAAAAAAATCGCCAGACTGAAAATTATTTTTCATGCGGTTTGTTTCCAAATGTGAAAAACCGTCAAGTTTGAAATGGTGTGGCATTAAATAGGAGATTCCGTGAAATTCATTTACTTGTAACCAAGTTGGAATTATTGACGACAGGATTTTTAATGTAACTTTCTACCCGCGACTCGCTTGCGTCGAATTCGGTTATAGCGTTCGGTATTCGGAAAAACGCATAGTTCCCGTATGCGTTTTTCTGGGATAAAAATACCCTTTGTCCTTTCCCGGGACTCCAACTACTTCCATGCCAACTTTCATCTCAATCGGCCTAGTGGTTTAACCGTGAAGAAGTAACAGACAGACAGACACACAGCCAGACACACAGACATACATACAGACGCATTTATTAAATTAGTTTGGATTAGATACGGAACCCTAAGCCGAACTTCACTACAACCCGTTATTTTATTCGACGTCAAACCACTTTGCTTTCTAGAATATGTGGGATTAACGTAAAACATGTACAAATGCCTCCATGCTGAATAACCCATTTTCTTTATTACACGTACATTTTGTACACTTAAGTGGTAAAATATCAGATATTACTTGAATGATGACTTGATGAACGTAATTCACGCATTCACAATTTGTGTTCTTGGTATCTATATGGATAGATATGTATAAAGGAGCTGTTGCTTGTAAACGTCTGTGATATAAGTTATCGTCATTATTCTAGGTCATGTCATGTGCATCAGTTTCAGGGTATATTTTTTCATTTTTCTTTGTAAGCCTGTTGTTGTGTCCCACTGCTGGACAAATGCCTCCCCTTTCTTTCTCCATTTCTCGATAAGATGTCGAAAATGCACTTAAAAGTTTTAAGTGCATTTTCATGATCTTGGAAGAACTGTACAACCTTATTTTTAGCCGTATTTCTATTTTCGGTTCATTTAATTGTACTTACAACATTAATGGACGACATTTCGAAAATCAACGAACACAGGATTATCCAACCATCTACTTTCGCTAGAAACCTACTCATGTATAACGAAAACTTTATCAGCTTACCTTCGTTGGCATTTACCGCGTATTTACTTACTTTGGCAGTTCCGATATTCTCTAACAAATACTAAAACAACAAAGTAATATTCCCCGGTGGTACAAAACAAAGTAAAGAACTTTATCGCAAGCAACAACATGCGTAGGTACAACGAACGTCCCATTCTCAAAATGTTGTCTAAAACATCAAATTTCATTCACAACAAGTCTCATTGACTAAACAGTTGGGTGAAGTTTATCTTTGATTCGTGTCTTCTAAAATATATTCTACTAATAATAAGTCCGTAGAATCGCGCCTGAAACTTGAAAATTAAAAGATAAGATATATACCCCTCGACTTGATAGGAGTATACAGCCACCTCGACTTGATAGTTTTAGTCACTGAGGTACATTACGTTTTAGTAATTGATACTGAACAATTTGTGAAATTCTCTTATTTTGTCATGTAAAATATACTGTAATTTGATATTGAGAAATAAATGTATATGTCTATGTCTACACATAAAAACCATTTTTAGAAAAAATGTCTGTATGTATGTATGTCCGGATTTAACTCGAAAACTACTGGTCGGATTGCAACAAAATTTAGTATGGGGGTAGTTTATAATACTGGTCAACATATATGCTACTTCTTATCCCGGAAAACGCATAGTTCCCGCGGGAACGCTATTTCCGAATTCCACGCGGAGGAAGTCGCGGGCAGAAGCTAGTTTGCAATAATAGATAAAGTCTAATCAAAGTCTAATCCAGCATTTTCTAGAGTGCATGAAAATGATAATCAATAATAGTTCAACTGAAATATGCAGAAACAGCGGAGCCAAATGACACAGAGGTGCGTCGTGCGTTCAAACGGCATAGATCGTCGGTCATTCTTTTTTTTTTCAATGCATTAATCTCCCTTAAGCCGGGCTGGCCACTATCTAAATTGTTATTCCGCCGATACGCGCCCTTTTAAACTTTTTATATCCCCATATTTGCGGCGGAACTCGGAAAAATATTGGCGAACAAAATAGCCGAGGTGAATCTCGTCATGTTTTCGCCCGGTCTTTATAAATTATAAAAGAACGTTTTTGTGGAAAATAAATACGTTTTTGTGTTGATTCAATTACGAATGTCAATAAAATTGCTGTTGAATATTTCGCTTTTGAGCTATCTCTTTGTTTGGAAATAATGTTTGAACATTTCGTACGAATATTTTAGCACGTTAAGTGCCTATGTGTGCCTCTATGCTTCGGTGCCATCTGCTTTAAATATGGAGATTTTCACCCTTTCTTTATATATATATATATATATAGTCGTGATTTACGTTGACACGATATACATTAGGCCTTCAGGAATTGGCGGCGCGATGTGCGGGCGTTAGGATGCGCGTCTTTATCATCATCAGCCTGCATCAGGGCATAGGCCTCTCCCATTGATCGCCACTTAGCATAGGTTGATTCAAGCACAGTTGACGGACTCATTGGTTGTTAAATATGGCCGCTGTTGCTGTCATTCCATATAGAAACGTCACTTTATCCCGTTGTAAAATATTTCAACGAGCGCTGCTTAGTTAACGGACGGTTTTAATCAACCCATCCTTATCTCGGTCTTTAGCTATTAGGGCCTTATCACACTTGCGATTTGCGAGCGAGTTGAAAGCGTTTTTCAATACAAAACTCGTACGCGGCGAACTCGCGGCGTGTTCGCCTCCATACAAAACTCGCTCGCGAATCGCAAGTGTGATAACGCTCTTAGCCAGGACTTGAAACCGGTTTTTGCCCCCATACAAATAAACCGGTTTTCTTATCGTTCTTTCGTTTACTATTCCATGCTTAATAAGGCTATAAAATATTACAAATACAAATACAAATTCGTTTATTTTCCAACAACATGCAACATTCCTTAGCTTTAACAATCATAGGCATTTATGGAAAAAGGGTATGGGCACAGCTAATGCTGATTTTAAGCCCATCCGACGTCAATATTGATGGCAATTATGTTCCAGTTTTATAACAAACAAACAATCAATGAAGTAATGTTTAAGTAGCACATAATACTATTAAAATTACATTTTCTTATACAAAGCAATTTTATATAATAATGGGTTAGAACTTAACTGATTTTTATATAGAAAAAAAGAAATATATATATATATATATATATGTATATACATTCCGCACATTGAATATGTTTAAATATGTTTATTTATAATAACAATTCTCAAGAAATAAGGCTAGAAGCAGTATAAACATGGGCATAGTACTGCAACTGAAATTTACTATATTACGAAGTAATAACCTAAATACACTATGGAGTTCCACATAAAGAGTATAAAATAATTCTAAATATTTGGCTATTTCGGGGTTTTTATAATTAACCAGTTACAAGCCCTGCTCTTAGCTTCCAGTTTCTGCCACCAACCCTGTGTTAAGTCATCGCTCCATCTAGCCACAGGAAGTCCTACGCTTCTTTTTTCTTCTTAAGCGACGTAAATGAATATGTAGTGAATAAACATATAGATACATATTTAATTTTGTCGCTCAATACGCCGTCCAACGCCCCGCGAGTCGCGGCTTCTCCGAAAGAAGCCTTTTCTGTTGTAGGGACAATTCGTTTTGAACTAAAGTTGTCGCGGGATGCGACGGGAGTTAAAAACATTTATTAATCCGCACTATGTAGTATTGAAACACTGTGTCCCTTTTATCTGAAGCTAATCACGAACAAAACCAACAACCGGAAAAATCGTTCCAAACCCCGCACGCTTATAGTAAACGTGAGGATATATAACGATAAGTACACTCCAGACAATTATCCCGGCGAAAATTTCCCAAACATCGTTGACCCAAATCCCCCTCGCTAAACAAAGTCGGTATATACTCATTAAAACTGCTCGTCATATCGCCGTGTCGTTTGTCTGTTTGTGACACGACACTTGTGCGGCGGCGCCCTGATGCCGTCTATGATTTGCACAAGAATCGATGTCAAAGCATACTAAACAAAGACATCATCCACGTATATCATGTTTCATTGATAATTTAATCAAAGTAATTTGAGGGGTTGGTGACAACTGGTGGATGTAATTTGTATGTTCCGACGAATCGTATGGTAGTTTTGACTAATTTTGTTCCAAATCAAAACGATCTTCAAAACACGTCTTTAACGTCGCTAGCGGTTATTTATAACTGAAAAGGTAACTCTGTATTCTGTCTGTTACCTCTTCACGTTTAAACCGATTTATTTAGAACTCTTACGAATTGACTTATATTTAATCGCCTTTTAATAACTCAAATAGAAGAAGGCACCTGCTTCTCTCCACTAAATAGTTAGCAGGTAGAGACACTCCTTAAAGGAAAGTTTTGCATAATATGTTTATGTTTTTACACTATACTAGATAGTGTTAGTTATTTAGATTTACCTACATCTATCTACATACTTTTAAGTGAACATTTTAAAAGGTAATAATTAAGTCAACTTAATACCTATTAATACGTTAACTTTAAGTTTATGGCAAGTCAAACTAGAGATTAAGCCAACCAAAAATGTGTTTATTGATTAAACTGACCTTTCACGAATAAAGAATACGATCTGACATTCAAAGACAACGTCAAATAAATAAACTGAAGTTGAAACCGTGCTGCAAATTTCCTTAGTCACACATAAAACTGTAGTAGAAAATAAAAATATATAGCAGTATAACTGAAACGTCCGGCTCGTAAAACTGCTGTTACTGTGAATTTGAGACCTCACTCCAGCCGAATAAGAAATAAGTACACTCAAGCACAAAAAGAGGAATACAATACTCGACCGTACTCAGCAATTTCAAATTTATAGTACTGCCTGTTCGTAGTTGCATTTGTAGCATCATAAATGTATGAAAGGGTCCTTATTCGAGTTTGTAAAGAGGGATATTGTGTTTCCCCATATCTCTAAATTATTATAGACTGATCCTATTGCAATATTATCCAAAAAAGTCCTTAAAATTGAGATATGATGAGATCCATTTCCCGGAATAGCTTTTTAAATTATGCAAAATAGAGAGATGCTTCGCCGCGCGCCTTCTAAGGTGTGTCGCGCTCTGATATATTCAACCGACTTCAAAAAAAGGTGGTTCTCAGTTTGACCTGTATGATTGTATGTAGGTATGTTTGTCCGCGAATATCTCGTTGTGAATTTTAATTTATGGATAACTAGCTTTTGCCCACGACCTCGCCCGCGTGGAATTCGGTTATCGCATTCCCGCGGGAACTATGCGTTTTTCCGGGATAAGAATTAGCATATGTCCTTTCCCGGGACCCTACTATCTGCATATCAAATTTCATCGCAATCGGTGCAGCGGTTGAAGCGTGAAGAGGTAACAGACAGACAGACAGACAGACAGACAGACATAGTTACTTTCGCATTTATAATATTACTAGCTTCTGCCCGCGACTTCGCCCGCATGGAGTTCGGTTATCGCGTTCCCGCGGGAACGATCCGTTTTACCGGGATAAAAAGTAGCCTATGTCCTTTCCCGGGACCCCAACTATCTCCATGCCAAATTTCATCTCAATCGGTCCAGTGGTTGAAGCGTGAAGAGGTAACAGACAGACAGACAGAGTTACTTTCGCATTTATAATATTAATATGGATTTACTCACTTTCAGTGTGAATTGGTTTCCTATTGACCCTAAAGTTGTTCTTTATTCTTAAAATTGAAATGTTGGGTCCCTGCGTACTTGTTTGCGTGGTTTCTGAATATGGTGAGAATTTATTCGGAATGATCTCTTCATTATTTTTTCTGGGAACATGTGGATAAAGTCAATAAAAAATAAAGTCGCATCATGTTCACAGTTTTCAGTTCCTGGTAATTAAAATACACGTTCATCGATTTAGCCTAAATAGCAATCACTCTGCAAAAATATCAGTTTATACAAACATGCCTTTAAGCAATACCACAAATAACCCTACATTGTGGTTTACATTCTCAGCTCTCGTAGTATCGCAAGATCGCTATTACCTTGCACATTTACTTGAAACTTCAACTTTTTCAAGTTAAATATAAAGTTCTTTTTGTAATGATAAATTGGATTAAGATAGGAGTAGTGTGATTTTCTAGTATTAATAAGGCAAACCAATTCTCTGATTGGAGTCGTGCTAGTGGCGGTGGCCGGGCGCTTAGCACTCAGTGCCATGCGTCTCCAAGGGGACTCCTATTTGTATTAGAACTTAGAAACATGACACTGAAAGTGTTAACTTGTTCGTGCTCACTTGGCTTTTGTTTATGATTTGCTTGCAGTCTGGATTTGCCGGAATTGATAGCTCTGGTAAGCTGTTAAAAGGCAAGCCATTAGTAACATTATGGGTTTTATGAGAATGCTGGGATAACAAATCAGGTAATTGGCTCGATGTTTGTCTTCAGTATCGTTTATATAGTCCCCTCGTCTAGATAGTTTCTATTAATTTTCAAGTTACAGACGCGAGTTTTTCTACAGACTTATTATTAGTAATAAGTAGGTATAGATAGATTTACCGGATTACAATTTCAGAATGTATTTTCAAGTTAGGTACCTTTATTTTGTTAAAAATGTTGGCTTAGACGTTGTTTTTTGTTCGTATGTATACGTAACAAAACGGAACCGTTTTAGTTTAATGAATTTAATTATGAACTTAGTGACTGAGACATAACTTGAACGTTATTGTGATATAACTTAAGTGTTATTACTTGGACTTGAGTACAGCATTGAGTATTGCACAACCGAAGCTAAGATGGGCTGGAGTATCGTCTGCGACGTGCCTCTCCCTAACGATGCAACTCGAGCTGCATTCGCGTCGAACGGCATCTTAAGATCAACCGGCAAGTTTACATTTACAAGGAAGCTTTGGTTGGTTTAGACAATGTGCAATGTAGTTCAGTGTGTTGGTTGATGTGTATATTCAAATAGCATAAAAAATACAGGTTCAAAATATCCACACCATGCTTCGTCATGAATAAAATCACACAGATAATTAATCCACAACATGCTTCGTCATAAATGACCGCACATAAATAAATAATCCACAACACGTTTCGTCAAATAAATACGCTACCCTACCTCATACACAAATCTAGCATCCGTAACAGACTTCGTCAAACATATAAAAGAAATGCAATAAAATATACATAAAAAAAAAACAGGTACAAAACGCTAAACATTCTCACCTACACCCTGGATCGTGACTGGCTGGAATGTCCCCATTATACCCGCAGCGTTGCCGCGCTGAATGGCTATGGACATTTGCTGAACCAACCACGATCCAGAACGAGGGTCGCCGCCTCTGTCCAGCAGCCGACGCCCTAAGTCCCTAAACAACGATAAGGCCTCAGCGCTCCACGGCCCAGCCGTCTCAACCGCAACCGGAACGAAATCGTACATTGGCTTCAGGGCAGAGTACTTGACGTGTTTAAGCTTGGCTGCGGTTTCCGCTGCTGATCCCGCTTCTTTCACTGTTTGTCTCAAGTGAGACGCCGCAAATGTGCTAACACATGTTGCGTCCCACAAAAGACAACGCCCTCTCCGCCATGGAACCAATGTCAACCCGTCCGGCCTTTTGCCATCAGTACGGCACAGCCCCGGGGGCTCCAAAACACACGGCACATTGGCCGCTACCATGGCCCGACGAATATTTTCGTTTAAGGCGTGATGCCTAGGAAACCGCCCCGCACACCTCTGACAACTGAGGCCGTGGTGACCGTTCTCCTCCACCATGACTCCACAACCACAGCGATGCGCCTCGCACACCTTGCAGCCCAGTCTCAAGGCCACCGCTATTCGAGTGGAATCAGTGTCCAACAAGGTCCCCAACTGTGGCGAAGGCAAAGCGTGCAACCAGGCTCCGGACTCAGGTTTTGCCACAGCTTTTAGACGCGCAAGATCCACTCCTACTGCACCGCCCACCAAGCCATCATATACCTGCTTGCACTGCAGGTCATCCCATTGTCTCTGCACCCTAGGATTAAGAGGTCGCTCTTGCCCTGAGAACTTATCCGACCACGCCGCTTGCGCCTCTGACACAAAAGAAACACGGAAGTTGCCACCATCAAAAGAAAGAATGCGAGTGACAAGATCCAATGCCCCATGAGCCGAAGCCAGAAAAGCAACCAGTCCCACGTCCTCAAGGCGACGGACCCCCAACCCCCCGTACCGAACGGGCAGAGACGCCTGACACCACTGCGCTTGGTTGAGACCTATATTGAGCACTGACTCCAATGTTGACTTGATGGCTTCGTCAACCTGTTTTACGTCATTCAGAAATAGCCAAGTTGGCGTAGTCCGAAGAACGTACACCATTCTTGGCAAAGCAAAACAGTTACGCAACAAGATCAAAGAGACATGGGGCGATAAGCCCCCGAGGCGCTCGAGGCGAGGTGTGTTGGTTATATATATCAAGCAAATAAATATACTATATTAGATCACAATAAAGATAATGTACTAATAAGTAATCATATTATTAAACAAAAAGTATTCGTAGAAAATTTAATGTTCATATTGCTGGTAAACATCTGAACCGTACAGTGTGTGTAATTTTTTGTAATGTTTTTAGTGAATTTACATGTTTATTATCAAATTCAATTTCCACTAGTCTAAAAAAATACTACGTCGTAGCATTGCTACGAGCTACGACCGGAGCTACGCGCTACGAAGGCGACTTAATTCAGGATTAGTCAAAGCCCGTAGAAGCTGAGGCTATTTTTAGACGAGAAAATTTAGTTTTGTCCCTTTCTTGTTAATAGTATGAAGTGAGATGGCAATAATATATTAAGTCAGGCGATTATTGGATGAGTTGGCTGTTTATCCGATTAGATTACTTGAGGATGTAAAAATGGACTATTTTTCTACGATTGCCCAAAAAACGCAGTTAAACGCTTTAAAGTCAAAAGTCTTTGACACAAGTGTGCTAGTGGTGACTTATGGTTCCGAGACGCGGGCGCTTCCGACGGCGTGGGCACTTCATAAGAAGACTCAAATTAACTCAGAAGTATCGACTTCTTTCCTGGGAAGGGCTATAATCAGGCGGAGCTTCCAACAAGATGGAGAAAAGAAGGTCACCGGAATCAGGTGGCAGCGAGTAGCACAGGACCGATCTGAGTGGCGAGCCTTGGGGGAGGCCTACGTCTTTCGGCTGAAAGCTTGAGGACGTCGCTCCATTTATTTTGTTGTAAGCCTACCGACAGATCGATACCAAAAGATACGTACTGTGGAGACTGGCCGAGTACAATCGGTTAGTTGACACATTCTCTTCCAAAAATAGGTAATTTTAAGCGTAGAATATTGTGTAGCTTTTATTTTTTGAGTTTTTTACTATCCTTTGTAATGTGCGCATCTCTCAAAATATAATATCAATTCAACTTAAAATCTATTATTCCTTAGTTAGACAGTATTAGGGCAGTAAATAGGCCAGTCTTCAAGATTTAGTTATTTTAATAAGCTAGACTTCGTCTTCGTGTCTTCGGATTCCACCGCTGATCTCCGTGCCTGCAGCATCTACCTGAGCTAACATCAACCCCCCGCTACAGTACCTAGTAAATAATGTATGTATGTATGGTTTTTTTTTAAATGTATATTTAAAACAGGAACCACCAAATAAAGATTCATCATCATCATCATCATCATTTCAGCCGAAAGACGTCCACTGCTGGACATAGGCCTCCCCCAAGGCTCGCCACTCCGACCGGTCCTATGCTACTTGCTTCCACCGGTTTCCCGCGACCTTCACGAGGTCGTCGCTCCATCTTGTTGGAGGCCTACCGACAGCTCGTCTCCCGGTTCGCGGTAAATAAAGATTACAGAACTTTATTTCATCCGAGTTTACCTAGAAATATTATACCCAGTTTGCTAATAATATCCGACCTAGACGGATAAAGGTGATTTACAACGTATCAGATAACGTAGTTTTGTTATCAAAAAGCCAACTCGGAAACCCTCTTCGATGTTTTTTATTTATTAGCCAAGTAAAATATTTATATAAAGAAGAGGGTAGGCTACAAATCGGACGCGGGGCCGTTTATCAATATGTCAAAACACACCTGTATGGCTTCGACCTAATTCTAGATATGGATGATCGTGTTTCGATTGGCTGCCGATCTCAATTGGACCTAAAACGTTCGAGATTAGATTGAGAATGCTTGGGAGGTACGAGCACAGTGTAAGAATAAGTACAGTAAGTAGGTCAAATCTTTTGATCTCGTGAAAATTGCCGCCTTCGGGGTAAGGCGTGAGGAAGGAGACTGGGGAAATCGGTCCCGAGCTGCTGACGCATATGCGCCACTTTATGGTAGTGGTTGGCAAACAAGCACACACCTCACCTAATGGTGAGTGGTCATTGTGGTCCATGGACATCGACGAATGCCAACCCTGATGACCAAGATTGAATGTCTCTATGCTGGTTAGTTTACCGGCTTATCCCCTTACCGGAACACGACAGTGCGAGCACTGCTGTTTGGCAGGTTAGCGGGTAAGATGGTGGTAGCCAACAAGATTGACCCTGCATTAGGTCCTACCTGGTGGCGCCTTTGTCGACTGACTGAATGGTTTATTAGACTGTGCTACAAGTGTTGGAACAAGACACGTAACAAGGGCTCCCAAGGGTAGAAGTCGTCATATTTCGTACTGTGACAGCCGCGGCGCGCATTGAAGATTTTCTCAAAACCATTAGGATATTATATTGTGAACTGTTCCATGTTTTTTTAAGGTATTAAAAGTCCTTTGTAAATTATTCCGATCTTAACTTGTTTGCAGCTAAGAGTGAATGATTAGTGAAATTGTTTTCAAACATTCCTTGATTGTCGCTTGGTTAATTATACGATATTAATATTGATGACATCAATATAGAACTTTCTTGATTACGTAAATTTAATAATAATTAATTAAATCATTTCTTATTTATTACTTATTTCAAAATACCAGACTTCCAAACCATGTGTTGGTATAAGTATATATTGATAATGATTGGTATTTCGTTTTCATGGATATTGTGAAGGTTGAATCACAATACGAGTACCTACTCTCACCGCTGTTTTTCTGAACTAGTGTTATGTTAAAGATTTATTCTAAAAACCTCTAATAAATTCAATGAGACTCGGTGCGTCGCGTGGCTCCGACAGTGACGAATGGCGTCGTTTCGCGCCACACGTCACGTCACTAATTAACCGGCGCCAACTTTGACCCTATCGACTGTCTGACGAAAATGATCGTAGCCAAGTATGAAAACTGTCGACACCAGTGATGTGAACTGCCACTGTTATGTATTTGCATTGCATTATGTACATCTTCCGACCCTTGATTATTTTCAATGACGTCGTTTTTAAACCGTTTCACAGGATACGCTCTTTTAGATTGCAAATACCATGGACTTCTTAATAATTTTCCTGTAATCTATAGGTCTCTATCTAACTATCCTTCGTATTTTTTCCAAAATTTTAGGTCCAGTAGTTTCGGAGATAAGGGGGGGGGGGGGGAATGGTAATTTATCGCCTATTTTCTTAAATAACTCGAAAAGTATTGACCAAAAAAGAAATAAATAAAATATATTTGAGACCATCATAAGAAGTACTTTCATTTCATATGTCACACCGATATAGTTTGAAAAATATTTTTTCAAGTTTAGCCCCCAAAAATAGGGTTTATGTTTAAAATTCATTTGTTTTCGTCACACGTCCGTCTTTGGGTCACAAACTTACATAGGTATACGTACCAAATTTCAACTTAATCGGTCCAGTAGTTTCGGAGAAAATCGACTGTGATAGACGGACGGACAGACACACGAGTGATCCTATAAGGGTTCCGTTTTTACCTCTTGAGGTTCGGAACCCTAAAAAAGATCTCGGAATTTAGATCAACCTTTGTTAACATGTAACATGTTCTTAAGGAACTGGGAAACTAAGTTTAAAAGACGTTAAGCGACTGATCCGAGCAAAGGATGTCATGAGCGGTCTCAATAAAGCCCCACGTTTCTTTTTTCCGACTTGGATTCCTCTTATGCGTGTCTCGATTTTCCGTGTTTTCCCAGCCGTGTTATATTCGCGAGTTATGAATCCAAAGGCCGAAAAAGGCTATAAAATATTACTCCGCGCCCGACCGACCATGCCATCCTTTGATAAAGTTTATGAAACGCGGACGGAAGCTCGTAAACTTAACGCGTTCTTTTGCAAAGAGATTAACGGAGGGTTATAAAAAAATGACATCTAAAAAATTAATTTCCGCAAGTTACAGGAAAATTGGGAAAAACAGTAAACAAACTAAAATAAAATAAGGTAACGTGCATTTCATCTTCTTCTGCTGACAACTACATACATATTTCAACTAGCTTCTGCCCGCGACTTCGCCTGCTTGGAATTCAGTTATCGCGTTCCCGCAGGAACTATGCATTTTTCCGGGATGAAATATAACCTATGTCCTTTCCCTGGACTCCAACTCGACCTCCATGCCAAATTTCATCTCAACCGAGCTGAACCGAGTTTGACCAATGTCAAGACAGACAGAGAGAGTGTTATTTTCGCATTTATATTAGTACATACTTAGGTGGTGTTTAGTATGGATCATCTTCATCATCATATCAGTGGAAACATGTCATTGCTAGAGAAAAATCTCTCCTAAGGTTCACCATGCAAACACTTGGTTTTAGATCCCAAGACAACAGGGGCTCTAGTCGAAACTTTACATAGGGAAATGTAAATTACCTCTCCTCCCCCTCCTACCATCAAAGCGTCACGGCGTTGAAACCGTACTTCAAGCAGCTAAAGCTCAATTTGAGCGCCGTGACATTTTGATGGTAGGGATAGGGAATTTCCTTTCCCCTATGTAACGAAAATAATAAAAAATAATGTATAATATAATAATATATATATAATTTTTATTGTAAGTATTTTAGTTTGTTTGTGTCGAAATAAATGCCTGACCTAAAAAAAAGGTAACGAAAATGAACCGTATATGCACCACTGGACTTGGAACACACATGTTTGGACTGCCACTAAACACGTGAAGGCGGTTTGCTTATTTCTTACACTTCATTTCATCTAAATTGCAACGATCTGCTTCTAAAACAGTCAATCCTTTCACAATGCCCATTCGGGCGACAATTCCGATTTTTCCGCCGCGTCCCGGCAATTTGCACCGGGGCTGCGCCGCGCCAATCATTCCAATCAGTTTTTCAATCATTTTAAAGGCCCTCGACGCCCCTCGCAGTAATATGCCTTTGACGGTGTTTTTACCTCCATTTTCACAATTCAAGCGACTTCGACGCTGAATCGACAGACGACAGTGTTTAATTATATGCATTAAAGTTATCATCCGATATATGTGAACGAATAACGTGATCATAATTATCTGAACACGACCTTATTGTCAAGACGTTAGAGCGCATGTTCAGATGTTTATGATCGGCCTTGTTTGCTTAGATATATCCGATGGCGACTTATCTTTAATCTTTTAACTACAAGTTTGGCTTAGTTGGTAGCTAGCCCGCTAGGGCAGTCTTTATACATGTGATGAGCAAGGATCTTTAGTATTTATATCGATGTCTATAAGTTCTATAACCCATAGTACCTACCGATAAGTTTTGCTTAGTTTTTAGCTAGCTCAATTTGTGTATAAAATGTACCAAGTTTTTTTTTTTATTGACAATTGCAAAGGGTTTGACCGAAGTGCCTTGTCGTTCACAGTGCCACATCATGTGAAAAGTTATCTTCAGAATAACTTCAATTTACTATGCAATAACCGAGTTCCAGTCGACTCGATCCCGAAATTACGCCGAAAGTGGGTAGGAGATAAGTTTTCGAGTTGTTTACGTTGCGGCCGGAGCTGTTTGCGTCCTCGGCGCGGCACTGCCTTCGGAAAATATGCGGGAAACACACGGGTGGGAATAGCACACTTTATCTGTAAGTAATATCTATAAGTAATTGGAAAAAATGCATCATTAAATTATCTGTTTGTTTCAAATAAGGCAAAACAATGCTTGATTGAACCACTTTAGAATGTAATTAAAAAAGCTCTAGTCCTATGACCTATGTCTATGTCTTACCTCTTCACGTTAAAACCGCTGACACGATTTAGTTGAAATTTGGTATGTAGGGTAAGTATTAGGTTGTAGTCTTGGGTAGGACAGGCCTACTTTTTATCCCGGGAAACGCTTAGTTCCCGCGGGCAGCGATAACTGAATTCCACGCTGGCAAAGTCGCGGGCAGAAGCAAGTTATCTATAAGCAACTCCAAGAGAACACACACATTTTTCAATGTTCCCCGTTCCCCTTTCAAAAAATCACTTAGGGCTGAAAAATTATTCTTCGGTTAGTTTTTTTATATATGTGTATTTATAATCAAAATTCGAATTTATTCCGGAACAAATTCAAATTTTGTGTGGACTATTTAACGAATAAATTGTATCTGACGAATGAAAAATCAGCCCTTAGTATCATAGCAATACTGACACCGGATCGTGAAATATGCGATGATGCTATTTTTGAGGAATATTAGTGACACCGACATCTACTTAATAGCAGTTCTAATATTGCACACTAGCTTCTGCCCGCGACTTCGTCCGCGTGAAATTCGGTAGTAGCGTTCCCGCGGGATTTCCGGGATAAAAAGTAGCCTATATATGGACCAGTGTTATAAACTACCCCCATACCAAATTTCGTAGCAATCCGACCAGCAGTTTCCGAGTTAAATCCGGATATACATACATAAATACACCCATTTTTTCTAAATATCCTTATTTTGTGTTCACTATTGTTTATATAGTCCCTTTGGCTTGATAATTTCTTTTATTTTTCAAGTTAAAGACGCGACTTTTTCAACAGACTTATTATTAGTATAGATTTTTCCAACGTCCACGTCCGCATTCATTATTCGTACAGACGTTCCAGGTAAGGCGAGCTAGCTATTGGCAAACACGGGCTTGAGACGGCGGCCGCGCGGCAGACGATGTGTTAACACGCGTTTCCCGCGCACAGGAATAATGATGACACTTGTGCTCAGAGTACAATGGGACTTTGCCGTGTCACTTAGGAAATGATTGCTTCACCAGTGAAATGTGCAAAAACATGATACAGAGTGTAATTAATATTCATAAAGTTGAAATATATACTTAATGAAGATTGAGATTGATCAAGTGACTAAAAGAAGATCCGTTCAGAAAGAAAACACTTTTATAAGATGACTAATAGCTTCTGCCAGCGACTTCGTCCTCGTGGAATTCGGTTATAACATTCCCGCGGGAATTATTTGTTTTGCCGGGTTAAAAAGTAGCCAATGTTCTTCCGCGGGACTCGAACTATATTCATACCAAATTTTATTTAAATCGGTCCAAGGTTTAAGCGTGAAGAGGTAACAGACAGACAGAGTTACTTTCGCATTTATCAAATTGTGGTATGGATATTAGTATGAAGTGTAGAAATGGATTTTACAAATAGGTAGGTATAATAAGAGTATCAAAAGACGGAAAGTTGCCTATCTGGGTCACATACTTAGGCACTCCAGATATGAGATCCTGCAGCTTAAAAGGACAGTCGGCCGTAGAAAGAAGTCGTGGTTGCGCAACATACGCGAGTGGACTGGGATCACGAATGCCGCGGAACTTTTCACTATCGCCAAGGATCGGGCGAAGTATGCAGAGCTTACTGCCAACCTTCACTAGTTGGAGAGGAACTAGAAGAAGAAGATAATAAGAGTAAAATAAGAGTAAAATACTTAATATTAAAGTATTTAGAAAGAACGAAGCTCAACAGCTTGGTAAGGTAGGATTAATCATGTTTTTTTTTTCATTTTCATTGACTTGATAAATCCCGGACCCAACTCAACTTCGGATGTGAAATCCCGTCCAAATTTAATTCGTGCTAACGCGAATACACCGCCCATAAAAATATTTTCACGATGTTTAAAGACACGGCTGGTGAATACATACATACAATACTTTCACATTAAACTGTTTACGGCGTTTTACGTTTAACGTACCAGTTAAAGTTTTATTACTAAGGCTTAGCTGACGTCGAATTATAACAGCTGGAAACATTTTATTTCCAGACGAAAACGTTACTTGAAATTTTGAAGCCTAAAGATACTTGGTACTAAGGGTACTTTACCCCTTACCTCAATTGGAGGGTTCTAAAAGATCTAGGTCTCTCATGTAAAGAAAAAGCCGTGGTAGCCTAGTGGTTTGACTTACCGCCTCTCATGCAGAAGTTGCATACCGCGTTTGCTTACCGCGTCTCATGCTGGGCCCGCGTGGGGACTATAGCCCAAACCCTCTCGTGATGAGAGGAGGCCTGTGCCCAGCAGTGGGACGCAAATAGGCTGTAGTAGTAGTAGTAGTAGTATGCAGAAGTTCGAAGTTCGAATCCGGCTCGCACCTCTGAAATTATTTATGTGCGAAATTGAATTTGAATTTACCACTAAGCTTTTCGGTGAAGGAAAATTCCGTGAGGAAACCTGCACGAATCTGCGAAGTAATTCAAGGATGTGTGCGATCAGCACTCGGCCCGCGTCGGGACCCTAGCCCAAACCCTCTCGTGATGTGAGGAGGCTTTTGCCCAGCAGTGGGCCATAAATATTATTGTGTTGATGATGATGATAATGATGGTGATGAAAACATCTAGGTAAGTAGGTAAGTACATTGATTTCACAAAGTAATACTACGCAAATAGACTATATAGAGTTCCTCTTTCTATATTCACAAAATGCTTCATGTGATGAAATAGAAACCCGCATAAGTCAAATTGCAAGAAAATACCAAAAATATTCGTCACTAGGTTCTGCCCACAACTTCGCCTAGCTGTTTGGCCTACTGTTACTAACGCGCGTTAGTAGCGATGGTGTGGTGTCGCGCGTTTTGTAACCGATACAAAGGCGACGAGGGCCCCTAAAGTAGCCTATATCCTTCCCCGGGATTCCAACTATCGGTTACAACTATAGGTTGAAGCGTGAAGGGGTAACACAGACAGAGTTGCTTTCACATTTATAACTTTAAGTATGGAAGTATGGATTTGTATCTAGAAACTGGCAAGTCGTAACCGATGGCAGTGGCGCCCTCCAGCGGCGTAAGCTGGCGTCGGAGTAATGAGCGGGGGCGCATCTAATCAATCTCTGCTGGCAGCTTGCCGAAACTTGATCCTTTTAACGAGGTTACGATGAATCCCGTCCCGCAGAGATTGCCTATTTGTTCGGACCTTTTTCAACTCCGTCAGTAACTTTTTTCATACGTTTTTTAAGCTGAAAATCAGCAGTACATTACCTTGAATTAGCTTGAATTTAACCTTTACATTCATCATATCGTATCGCTTAATGTATGTAGATACAGGTAAACTTAATTCGACGGTACTGAACCATTTTGAACTCCGCGCATACTCGTAAATTCTGATTCCATGCAGTGCTATTTTATTCAATGCGAAATTGCAAATAGGTATACGATATCAGTGTATTCAAACAATATTGAAATATTATTATCAGCTAGCGTTTCTGATATTGTAGCTAGTGAATGAAATCAATGCAACACTAAAATAATGCAATTTTTTTGGTGTGGTTCACAAAACATTATTCCTTGGAATTAAATACCTTTAAATGAAAGAGAAATAACTAATGCTTAAAGGAATAGTCCTATACAACGCGACTACGGGTGATCGCAAGTTCAACATCAAACATTGTAGAATAGGTGTCCTAATTGACATTCGCGTAATCGCCAGCACACGCCAGCAACCAAGCGATGGTCGCATCGATTACTCGCGCGATAATCGCGTTGTCGCGTTGTATTAGGACGATCTCTATGAGCATTTCACTTAGATATAAGATGATTTCAATCAAGATACGTAAATGTTAAATTAAGGAGGACAATTTCTTAAACTTCCATATCCGGCAAGTCAGCAGGCCACCGCAGTCCCCTGGCCGTCAGCCAGGGGCCTTAGTCAAGTTTGTAAATAGAAAAATGAAAAATATTAGTAGTAGCAGACTGAAATGTCCAATTTGACGATGCACGATGGTAGACTTTGACTCCCAAGAGACTGTCTAGACTCAAGTCCTCGGTGAACAAGCTGGCAGGTCATTAATCCAAGTTATATGATATGAAATTATTACTATTGGAGTATCCCACTGCTGGGCAATGGTCTTTTTTTCTGTTCAGTGCCTGTATTTGTCACTGTTTGTCAAAAACGTGCAGATGGTCCCGCCTCTCACTCTTCTCACGCATCAAATAGAGTAACTAACACATCAAATGCCAAGTGATGTGTGATCTTCTGGAACTATTGACGCAGATTCTTAAGCCAGGAGGTTTTTTCTACTAACAATCTTACAGAATTGGTCAAGCCGTAATGATGTGAAGGAAGGACAAACGAACAAATACACTTTCACATTTATAATATACTAGCTTCTGCCCGCGACTTCGCCCGCGTGGAATTCGGTTATCGCGTTCCCGCGGGAACTATACGTTTTTCCAGGATAAAAAGTAGCCTATGTGTTATTCTGATCTATAAGCTACATTACTGTAAAGTTTCATTAAAATCCGTTTAGTAGTTTTTGCGTGAAAGAGGAACAAACATCCATCCATACATCCATCCAAACAAACTTTCGCCTTTATAATATTAGTAAGGACTAGCCGTTGCCCGCGACTTCGTCCCGCCTAGACTTAGAGCGTTATCACACTTGCGATTCGCGAGCGAGTTTTGTATTGAAAAATGCATTCAACTCGCTCGCAAATCGCAAGGGCCAAGGCCCTTAGATTTTGCGAACCCGATGATACTTTACATATAGATAGTTATAGTTGTAGAAGTATTGAAAATACTGGTTTGACCTGGTTTGAACGGGTTTTTAAACCCGTTCCCGTTGAAATATCGGTATAAAAAATTCTATGTACTATGTACTCTATACCAAGATTCATTCAAATCGGTCCAGTCGTTGCGACGTGAAGGAAGGACACACAAACAAACAAACTCATTTTCACATTTATAATATTAGTAAGGATCTACGCATGAATAGGGAAGACGACAGGGTGAAGAAATCGAAATTCTAATTAGTCCGTCCTGACGGTAACAAAAAAATACTAAACACGTATTTTTTGTTTAATCAAATTAACAAAGAATGACTAAGTTAAAACGCATTAAAGTTGGAGAGTGGGGGCTAACTACGTCACCGTTAGGTATAAATCGTAGCTAACCGTGACGTCACGCGACATTTCAACTCAATATATCTCCGTATAAGTTTGATTACGTGAAAAAAGAAAAAATACGTGTCCAATACTTTCAATAATCTTCCTGATAGACTAAGGAACAAAAGTCGTCATCCCTATTCATTTCCATCATTAGACACCAGGAAAAATGATCCCTAATGCGTGAATAAGGTGATGGGATATTTGGTAATAAAACTTTCGACTTTCGACTTGCCGAAATCCAATAGGTATTTGTTTGTATAACTTCCAAGTTTTGCAGCTTCTGAAATTACCGAAAACGTATATAAGGCTTACGCAGTCTTTCTTTATTACCTCCGATCTTCTACCTACTTCAGAACCACTCATTTTAAATCTTCAGCAAAACGTCAAGGATCATAAAAAACAGATACTTATAATGGAAGCACTGTTACTTATTTCCCGAGAGTTGCCAACTCGTTTCTGCACCTAGTTTTCAAACTACAAATAAACAAATTGAATTTCATGTTTCCGTTGATCATTCTGACTTCAAACGATACAGTACTCTCGAGACCGAGGTTACCTTCAGACCGGAGTGGGGTAAGTCGGGTTTACCTTGCCCCCTGGGGCTTGACTACCGAGGGCGGTTTTTCTTTTCTATTAAGTGCCACTAATCGAGGGGATGCGGTGTGATCCTTTTAAGTTATTTGAAAGGCAAAATGCCACTACATGAAAAAATGGTTTAAAGCTTCAAGTTTTTGATTGCCCTATCATGGCTGGGTTCAACGTGGTATGAAGTAATTTTTCAAGTGTCATTTTTCACTTTGACTTTCATATAGCTGTTACATACAACCCACGACTACCTATTTGGATAGTTTAATGAAGGAGAATTTTGGGACAAATATTTTTTTAAACACTTAAAATTTTGTTATTTTGGTGTAGCTAATGATGAGCATTCTATTTTCTGTTATTTGATGAGTTTGTAGCTCTAGGGACATAGAAAAGGATCATCGTGGGATCATCCATGTGTTTATTTGAAGAGAGATTCAGAGAGCAGTAGGTATTCAGAGATTCAGAGAGTTCTGAAGATATAATGACAACAAAATCGCGACAAAGCGGTAAGTATTGCATGTCAAAGTGCGATACGTAATCAACACTAAGTATAACGGAGGACAAAAAATATATAACATTAAATTATCTAAATACTTTACTGGAAGTCACAAAGGCTATTGACGAGGGGACAGTGTCAAGGGTTTCCCGTGACATGTTATGTACAAATAAATCTCCGGCTTGACCTAGATAAAAGTTTTTGTATTAAAGTTTTCGTTTTTCTGATATCGATACGGATAAAGGGGTACCTACTTTTAAACGCTCAAGTCGAATTAAAAGGTGGTAATTTGCTTAGTGCTCAATTTATATTAAATGGATTGTTCAGTTTGATTTTCATTGAGGGTTTTTACTACGTAAAGTAGTTGAACGTAGATCATAACATTGCAACAATTTTCAACTTTCTAAAAACAGGCGAAGTTATTTTGATAAGTACTGCTTGCCTCATTGACGAGTCAGTGAAGTGGACTGTAGCAGAAGAACGGAATATTTAAGACTGTTCGTTACGACACAACAAGAGGCCTGTCACAACCAAACACGTAACTTCATAATTAAGAGCCTATCTCAAGAACATAGGGCACAAAACTCAGTAACGAATCGCCAGAAGGATTTAAAGCATAACTTTTAATTACAATGGAAGGCGGTGGGCGTTGGTAGATTGTTTCTGCGAAAATTTGTAATAAATCATCTATTTTCGGCTAAAAGGTCAGCGGATAATGAGTTAGCATTATAATTTGCTTTGTGACAGTCATGCCACTTTTTAAAAGCATATTTACGTCACCCATGGCCGTAAAGTGTGATTTTCTGCCCGCTACGCGGAAAGAAAATCTCACTTTCTGGCCAAGGCAAGACGTAAAACTTTTGACAAACCACGGGCGGTAGTTCGTAAAGCCCCAGATCGCATATTTATGGCCCTCACCTTCGGTTCGGGTCACAAACACCTGCGATCTGGGACATTAACGAATTCACCGCCCTAGATCTGTAATGTACTCTTAATGGCCTGTCTTCACCATCTCTACTCGTACTGAGGGGAGTATTGATCAATAAGTATTGATAAATATCAAAATGGATTTCAGCAGAAGAATTAGCACGCTGTCACAGGGCGGACACGGCCTATATAAAAGCACGATTTCGAACACAATTCGAATGAAGTGTCAATGTTTGCGTGCGAGGACGTCTGTGTGCGTGCGAGAACGTCTATATACTTCTAAATGTGTGTGTACCAACTACGCGGGCCAGTGGCCCACTCTCCATCTCCGGATGGAACAAATGACGGTAAGGGCGAGTTGGGCGCGAGTTGCGCGCCGGCTAGATTGAGGCGGGTGAGTCCGTGGCCATTCTGTATGTAGTACTATTAAATATTCTGTACCGCTGGTCTTCTTATTTGCCGTAGCTAGAGGGGGGTGTCCAGGTGCGAAAGAGACAGGTGTTTTTCAGTAGTCAATAGTAAAAGAAAATGTCTCAATCATTTTTTATCCGTGATTTTTACATGACATGTCAGTCACGTGTCGGTTACCAGCGATTGACGTCTATGTCACCTGATGGAAAGCGACAATGAGGCCAAAGGTGTCACTGAGTCAGTAAATAGCTAATTACTGGGTCAGTAAGTAAGTTTGGTATAGGTACTTTACTAATTGAAATGAATCTATCTAATCTAATCTGATCTTCTTCTAATAAATAAAATTCTCGTGTCACAGTGTTTGTAACCAAACTCCTCCGAAACGGCTCGACCGATTCTTATGAAATTTGGTTGTGTATGTTCAGGAGGTCTGAGAATAGGATGTAAGCTATTTTTCATACTTACCAAAAAAAAAACTTAGGCAATACGAAGTTCGCGGGGTCAGCTAGTATATGTATAAAATTCTCGTGTCACAGTGTTTGTAACCAAAGTCCTCCGAAACAGCTCGGCCGATTCTTATGAAATTTGGAGTGATTCAATAGGTCTGAGAATAGGCCGTAAGCTATTTTTCATACCCAAATAAAATCTAAGGCGATACGAAGTCCGCGGGGTCAGCCATTATTTACATAGTATTCGATAACCGGTGTGCAATACCGATCCATTTTGTACAATGATTGTACAATTTCAGATATGGGTAGCAGCTACTAAAATACACTGTGCGGTTTGTAGTACAGTCGCCTTCAGATATATGTGAACGAATAAGTGCGATCATAAATCTCGTCGTCAGCGTCTTGACAATAAGATCCTGTTGAGATATTTATGATCACCTTGTATTCTACCATTGATTACCACTGAACACAAACTTAATTACTAAGCGTTTTTTCCTTATCCGGATAAGTCCGATTCATTTCGTCAGTAGTAGAACGTAATAAAGAGAGACTTTAATAAATTTAGAGGCTATCGGACCCGAATCCTTCAATTGTCAAATTTAAACGGCAAGTGGATTGCGTTGAAAAATGCTTAGGACCCGGCACGTGTCCACGGCACGACGTTATCGTGAAACAATACGGCCGCTCACCGCTACGGCCGATTTTTCTCGAGCAGCAGGGGCGTCGGGCTCGCCATACCGCAGCATGCCGCACCCTAGCGAAGATGCTGAGTCCTTTTTATCGTGGCTACTTAGTAGTACTCGTAACATCTCGATGGAGTGGATACGTGGTCGGGTCCTCAATGCCCTCGGGGCGGGTAATACGGCAGGATGTGTCTCTGATGCATCAGCCGGAGCATACACCCTGTATAGAGACCACTGGCAAAATTTTCAATGAAAGAATCGGTTTATTTCATTGATTTTATCATCAAACAAGTCTTTATTTATTGTGCAAAAAATACCAAGATAAAAAATATACTTATAGCAAATCTATGGAAAAGTACGTCACAGTGATATGTTTTAACCTGCATACTTATTGTTATTGATATTAAATTTCATGATTCATCACCATTAAGGTTAGATACTATATAGGTTCGAAAGGTTTGATAATCTGCCAATTAAGCACGTTAATGCGAAAATGAGGTGATTAGACATTTTATCAACCCGTGGTGGCCTTGTGGTTTGACCTACCGCCTCTCACGCAGAGGGTCGCGGGTTCAAATCCGGCTCGCTCCTCTGAAATTATTTATGTGCGTAATTCAATTTGAATTTACCACTGAGCTTTTCGGTGAAGGAAAACATCGTGAGGAAACCTGCACGAATCTGCGAAATAATTCAAGGATGTGTGTGAAGTCCCCCTGCACTGGGCCCGCGTGGGGCTATAGCCCAACCCTCTCGTGGGCTCTCAGTGGGCCGTAAATAGGCTGTTGTAGTAGACATTTTATTTGAAAGACATTTGTTCATCACTAAAGTCATAAATACTCGAATCAGTAAAAAAATTAAAAACCTAGCTCAGCTTTTTCATAAACAAAGACTAAGAACGGAATCTTTACTTAATTAAGACGCTGTTCTTGTAAAAGGCCTGAATCCGAAAACGGTGTAACGTCGGCAACAGCATGACATTAATTAGGAAGGAATGTCGCCCCCCTGCTGACTGTACTCGGAGCTGAGATTTGGCGAGGGGAAGGTAATAGGCCGTTTTCCTGACACAAACGAGAAGGATTATATTACAGGAGATCCTTCAGCTATTGGGATTATCTTCTTGTATACCTCTATTTAAAACACAGGTTACCATAGTAATATTATAAATGCGAAAGTATCTAACTCCAAAAGCTAAGCCGTGGTGGCTTAGCGGTTCGACCTCCGCTTCTCTTGCAGAGGGTCGGGGGTTCGAATCCGCACCTCTGAGTTTAACTACCTACTTACTTATGTGCGAATTTCAATTTTAATTTACCACTGACATTTTCGGTGAAGGAAAACATCTTGAGGAAACCTGTAAGCTGCAAAATAAGTCCAGGATGTGTGTGAAATCTCCAATCCAGGACTGAACTCCAAACTAAACTCGTGATGAGAGGAGGCCTTTGCCCAGCATTGGGACGTAAATAGGCTGTTATTGTGATGGCCTCTTCACGCTTCAATCGCGTGACCGCGATTTAAATGAAATTCCACGTAGTCGGTGAAACTACGTTCGACAATCTCTTTGTTTAGTTAGGTCTTAACGCTGAAACCACTGCGTTTATTATCACTATTCAGTGCAGGTGTACCTATTAAGCGAGTCACAGGGTTGGCCAAACTGACCTGCAGCCTTCCACTTCTCGTGGTAATTCGATAAAAGGCTTCGTTAGCGCCGAAGCCGATCGGCGTACGCAAAGAGCTGGTCGCACACAAACCACTTGGATTTTTTTCGTGATTTTGAATTTGTTGGACACTCTTTTAATTCACTCTTTCAGCTGATAGACATCCAATTATTTGTGTATTTCAATTGTTAAGTTTTTCTGAAGTTGAAACGATTTTACAGTCGTGTTGTTCTTGAAAAATTAAAGACATTCATATGGAAAGGAAATGAAATGTTTGTTTAACCGTATTTTATATCATAAGTACTTGCCAACACCTTGCTTACACCAAGCCCCATTTTATAACTTTTCCCATGAAGAAATGTTATATTTATTAGATTTTAGTACTAATACCAAAAGTTTTTAATGATATTTTACCTAGGAGTCGAAAAAAATAATGTTGAAATTAAATTCGTTCGCAAATTCATCCAATCGGCCGCAATTATCCCGTTATAATGGCAAAAATTATCCCAATACACGGTGGAGTTGCTCGTCCATAATAAATAGCGAAGGTAAACGAAAATGGAAATAATGGACCGTCGAAATTGGGAAATGAACGTTGTATTTTTCATAAAGGTGAACACGTCATTAACACAATTCCTGCAAATTATGGAATACGTAATGTTGATTTTATATTTTCATGTTCCTACGGGAATTGCTGATTTCCACAGTCAATTGGGTTTCTGGTTCCATTTAAAAGTTCAACATGCGTGAGGAGAAAAGAACGGTGATAAACATTTTGATAATCTATATATGCCCATAAATCTTGGTATTTTTGAGGGGTTTAATAGAAATAGAAACTATATAGTTTTCAATGAGCGTCGTTAAAATGAGTTCAAAATAGAATTGAACTTGAAGTAAGTACCTAAGTATAGTGTTCTTCATACAAAATTGCCCGACTACGACAAAGCCAAAAGAAGGTTAATACGATTACGAATTTGGCACTCTATGTAGGTAAGGATGGATGTTTGTATTTATGTGTGTTCCACCCGAGCGCTTAAATCTGCATAGCAAATTTCAGCCTCCTATGACCAGTAGTTTTGGCTGTGCGTTGTCATCAATCAGTCAGTAAACAAGGGAAGAGTTTTATGTACATTAATTATATCGTAATAGGCTATAATTTAATGAATTCTCCAAATAAGCGTTGTGTTCCTGTAAAAAAGGAATAAGTATTCGGTTTTGTGAGGTTAGTGTTGCGTGCCGCAGCGGTATGCGATAATGGAGAAATTGTGGTCGCAGAAATAATTGCGGGAATCAAAGCTGTAATTGCTATGGTATTTACGAGCGATTCCAATTTATTTTCTAGTGATAGAGGAGACCAGTGCCCAGCAGTAGGATGTAATTAGGCTGCCGTATGTCCTCTAGGTGGATAATAGTGGATATTGTTCCTCACAGAACCAAAAATTAGGACACCTACCCTATGTTAATATCTACCCTGTTTATATTCAGTGGCCTAGCTTAGACGTCGAAGTGCAGTAAATAGAAGATTGGTAGGTAGGTAGGTACTTTGTATAATATAACAGATTTGAAATTTTACCTACTGCACATATCCACTACGATTTCAGTGGTCATATTGTTCGTAATTCGAAATCAAAAGCGGACGCCTTCCATTTCCCAAATTACGTCCAGTTGCTGTATATTTCCCATACAGCCCTACCAAGTTGAAAAGCCGTATATGTTTGGAAAAATCAACATACATAAGACCTTCTGCTCGTGGCAGGGTAACAGCCAGGCGAGGCGTGGGATTAATGAAACGGAAGCGACTGGTATCGTCTAAATTCCCAAAACTCCTATCTCGCTTTATTACGCTATTATAATATCAACCTAGAGTAGCACGCAAAAGGGTAGCTTTCATAGAAAGATAAATTGTCAGAAATGAGGTTGTGAAATTCTGACGCGATATTGAAGCAATAATCGGTAACATTCGTCAAATTCGATGCGATACGAGCGTGGTTGGACCAGAATAGAGAGTACGTGGTATAGCGGTGAATCTAAATCCTTCAAACACATTTCAGTGATATCGACATTGCTCTGCTTGAACATTGTTTTCTACTGACATTTGATAGGGCATAAATTCAACCTCATCCCCATTTCCTCATTAAAAAAACCTAAAAACATTTACATATCAAAGATGTTATAGTTAAAAGAGAAGTAACCTATAAAGAACAAGTGGGAAACGGCTTCAAATTAGCATGTGTTGGCTTGGCTCCACACACTTGGCTCAACGCTGATCTTAAGTTGAGACCGCTAGGTCATTAAAAACAACAATTTTTTTGGAAATCTAAATGGAATTAACAAGGGTTTTGTTCGGATTTTTGCTTGATCACCAAAAAGCTTTTTAAATAATAAGTAAGAAAATATCCTTGCGATGAGTGCTTTCCCCTAAAAAATAGACTGAGTCGGAAATACGCAATATTCGTGTGTCAAATTTTTCCTCAGTCATTCAACTTTTCGGGGATTTGGCTTCCACGTTTCTACATACGCAGGAAGAGTCGTGTAGGAACTGATTACTTATAATTTACTTTTCTGAATGTGCGATATCACATTACCTTGTTTACTTCTGAAGCAAAAAGGAGTTGCTTACAAACACATTCCTAACAACATTGCATGTGCGGTTAAAAAGATCATAGGATCCCGTGATGTGCTGTAATACAATGCATCAACACTCCTTTTGGAACGCCTCTTTTGAGTTTGTAGGTAAGCGAGGGCAGAGATAAGTTGGTTCAACAGGGGTTTTCTGAGATCCTGAAAGTCTTACACTGAGTGAATTAAATTGAAATACGTACGGAGGGAGGGAAATGATTGCCAAATGATCTCCCAGGAGAGAGGGTACTAGGGCCCCATTAAAATAGATTATTTGTCCATTATGTTGCGGTTTTTACTGAACGTTTTGTGGATTGGGGACTGCAACCAATAAGTTTTCCTCTTACGTAATATATATCTGTTTACCTTTGAAGTTATTCGCAACCTGTCAAGGTTAATAAAGTTTCTCTTCCCTAGGGTGATCGCCTTTTCTGCGAGAAATAGTACATTACAGACCTAGGGCGGTCAATTCGTTAATGTACCAGATCGCAGGTGTTTGTGACCCAAACCGAAGGCGAGGGCCATAAATATGCGATCTGGGGCTTTACGAATTACCGCCCGTGTTTTGTCAAAAGCTTTACGTCTTACTTTGGCCACGAAGTGAGATTTTCTCCCCGCAAAGCAGGCAGAAAATCCCACTTTACGCCCAAGGGTGACGTAAATTATTTAAACAAAGTATAATAATTTGTGTTATGAATCCTAAATCCATTTATTGTTCATCAAATCTGAATGGGAATGACATCCAGTTCTCATGCAGTGTACCTATTGTCTATACTGATGTAAAATACAGTCAAAATTAAAGAAATTGCGTGTTAATTTTCGTGAGAGCTTTTAAGTTTTATTGCACATTAGTAAAAAAACTAATTCAAAAGGCGAACTTAATGCCATAAGGCATTCTCTACCTTTGGGCAAAACAGAAATTGTTGTGGCGGTGCAAAAAAAGCCGTTATACAATACACAAAAGAAAACATACTTATACAATAAAAACAAAAAAAGACAATAGATATAGATACACATACCTACTTAATATGTTATCTACATATGCTACCTCATGTAGGGTGTATCTAGTAGATATCTACTGTGATCTAGACTAGAGTATCGTATCGTAGAGAGTAAGAGCTCTCTATTCGAGTTAAGACGGGCGGTTGTCACACCGAGGGGATGATGAAAAGAACATTGTTCGTCGGAACTTTTGCGGAAACCTACAAAGTGCCTTCTGTAATACGGAAACGGGAAATGCCTAGTAGATGATACCTAGATAATTCATTCCAAATCTAACAAAAACATAGCCATTGAAACTCTCAGCTAATTTATTCTGGCAACATTATAAATTGTTAAGAATTAAAACTACTTAAAAATAATAGCCATCCATAGTTATTAAATATTATGTACTCGCATGTCGCATGAAATTATGTAACCTTCAAGTTTGTATTTTTTTTTCTCTTGTGCTCTTTATTTATATATTTGTATCGACGTGCAAAACAAATAAATATTTCTATTTCTATATTACAATGGTAGTATGCCATTTTATGAAATTACGTGACACTGACAGTGTGATAGCAGCGACACCTATGGAAGCGCCGAGTTAATTAATGTTCTACTCCGATATAATTGCTGTAAAGTGGCTGTGCTTCGTATAGCTCCGATATATCTAGATCTGGGATAGGCACGAGTGTACCTATAGTACTACTACTACAACTACAGCCTATTTGCGTCCCACTGCTGGGCACAGGCCTCCTCTCATCACGAGAGGGGTTGGGCTATAGTCCCCACGCGGGCTCAGCACGGATTGGGGACTTCACACACATCTTTGAATTACTTCGCAGATGCGTGCCGGTTTAACTCCTCACGATGTTTTCCTTCACTGAGAAGCTCAGTGGTAAATTCAAATTGAATTTCGCACATAAGTGAACTTAGAGGTGCGAGCCGGAATAGAATCCCCGCCCTCTGCATGAGAGGCAGTAGGTCGAACCACTAGGCCACCACGGCTTACTACCTATAAGTCATTACACATATATGCCCATATTTTTGAACATGGATTTTCTTTGCTTTGTAAAATAGGTAGATCAATCCACTGAATGATCTCCGGGGTTATTTTTTCATTGTATTTTTTCATGACTTCTGGAGTAAATAAATGTGTAAACTTAACCCTGAATATCCTTGTAAGGCTGTAACGCTGTTAATGATTGTTCGTTAATAAAATAAATAAATAAGTAGATTATGTCTGTAGTCTGTAAAAAATAACTAACTGAACTGAAACTTCGATCACAGCAATTGCAAATAACTCAAATGAACTGCCAAAGCTTTCACAGGTCGACTTCAAAAGCCAGGCCCAGAAATTAGCGGAGTGCTCGGTAAACGTTGGCCGAGCTATCAAACAGAGCTTCCGGTGCTTTTTTACGGCTGCGCTAAAGCCGTATTAACTGGACCCAACGGGATATTCTTTCTCGTCTGGGGCGATGATTTAATCTCTCTGCGCCCTTTAAGCCCGTTTAAAGTTAATCTTAGGACCCAAGCATTCTACTACCTACGAGTATACCTACTCAATTATACTATCCACCTGTTTGTCTGAGCGCCCACCAAGGCCTTTTCTTTTTATAGTTCAATAGCCAAATGGCTAAATAAATGTGCTCAGGCATGACCGATGCTACCTTCTCCAACTCATCATGATCACTCAAGATCGAAAGGCGCGTCGGTAGAAGAAAGAAATAATGTATCCGTAACATTAGGGAATGGACCGGCATTGCCAGCGTGGAACACCTATTTCGACTGGCAATAGATAAAAATAGATATGCGGAGCTGACAGCCGTCCTTCAGTAGTGGAGAGGCACTATAAGAAGAAGAAGCCAAATGGCAAAAACGGTATCTCTGGTCTGTCTGTCCAAAAACATTATAAGTCCTACTTTCATCAAGCAAGGCTAACCTTAACTCAGGTTTAGTTGTATCAAATTAACTCAAGTTAGAGGCTTAGGGCGCTGTTAGCGGCGTTGGTTCAAGTCAGCCTAAGGGGTCGCACTCCATCCCTAACATGTAACTGAGGGATGAAACAAACAGCCGTGTGGGTTATCGTTGGCTGCTAAATTTGTTTTTTATTTGTACTTACGCGAATGTTTTGTGAGATATTCGCTTCTACTCGTTAAATGATAAATTAGTGTGTCAAACGTTAAACTATGAAGTTAAAATTTGGTAAGTATATTATATTTCTATTACGAAAATGTTTTTAACAAATTTAGTCGGTTCTGTAATTTATTATCACAAGTGTTTCATTTCAAGCCTATTTCCTCGTAACACCCACTGTTCTCAGCGTTGAACAATAACGTAGCTAATTATAACGTACCAAAGTAACGATCACAATACGTAGCCTTTAAAACGTTGGGGTTACAAATCAAGCAAAAATGGCTCCGTCTTCAAGTCCAATAGAACTCTCTTAGCAAAAGCAACAATCAATTAATTGAGAACCGCCTAGTTGCTTCCTTCGCTTCTTTTCAGTTGAACCAAAATTGATGCCAACCCTCTTCTTCGGAAAATAAAGTCCTCGATACGCTGAAATGACTTAGAGTTCGCTTTCAAGCATTTGAAAGTGCGCGACTTGGAAAAACAAGCCATTGACAAAATTCTCGATCGAAAGTGCTTGCAAAAATCTTGATTATGACTGTATTTGAATGGATAATGTAGCTATGGTTTTCTAAAATCCATTTGGTAGTAATTACGTACAAGAGTAACGAAATAAACTGTTACTTAAATAACCATTTATTGACACTGACAAACGTAGGTATATGTTTGTAATATTAACACGACAGATGTTCAGAATAGATCTAAATAATAATCAAATCATAAGGAATTAAACAAATTGTGTTAAATTTACATTATGTCTGTACTGTTCCTTGAATGTGTGGTTTTCAATAAAGTATTGTGTATTGTATTGTAATAAAACAATGAATATCTTGGGATATTTTACACCAATTGAATTAGCCCTAAACCATGCAAAGATTTTATTCTAGACAATAATATAAATAGGTACCTACTTATACACAGAAATCCAAACATTCTCATCACACAAAGTTCACTAAGAAGGAAAAGTTAATAATTCCCTAAAGAAGTAAAAAGGGTAGCTATTTTCATAATATAACTCTAACTTAATTCTAGTTCGTGGAACTTATTTATTATTTCGTTCCCTTGGTGTATTTTTAGCAAAGTATCCCTTAATTTCGTTACAACTTTTTTGGGTTCCTTTTGAGTGGAATTAAGTTGTCCTTAGATGAAGCCGGGATTGAAGAAGCTCTGCTGCGGAATTATCCCGCCAGTTAAAAATGCAAAAGAAAATCCTTAGGTAGTCGGAAAATAAACACAGGGAATTCTGGACTGAACCGCTGACAAAAATCCAGTATTTTTCTACTCTTATCTGATCTTTCAGAGGAATCGTCCACTTCTTTGTGCCAATATTACTTACTGTAGAAATGTAGAAAATTGGTAAAGCTTCCCAATCAGGTGTTTTTTTTTTTAATTTAGATATTGTCTGATATCCACACAAGTTGGCAAGAATTAAATAGATAAATCCGCGATAGAATGCATAACATTTCTGCAGATATTATTTCTGAATGTTAGTTAGTAGGCGAAACCTATTGTAGATTTGTAGTAGGTATGTATTTTAAACTAATGTTCAATCATTTCGAGCGGGCCAGTGCCATCAAACCGTCCCGTGTGCTCTCCCCACTGGCAGAACGTACCCGCAGGCAATCCTCGTCAGCATTTGATATGCTAATGTTGCCAGCGACTGTAGGAATCAACTGCCGATCTATTTACCCTTCCACCTTCATTTGTTCAAGATTTATTGAGTCAACTGTTGGTGATGCTGAGTGGATCGCGTAGTTTAACAATGGTCGAAACTTAGGGAACGTCTACTACTACTACTACAGTCTATTTGCGTTCCACTGCTGGGCACAGGCCTCCTCTCATCAAGAGAGGGTTTCGGCTATAGTTCCCACGCGGGCCCAATGCGGATTGGGGACTTCACACTCTCTCTCTTCAACCTATATCCACCCAATGCTGAGTGTAGGTCTCCTCCATTGCACTTCCATCCCTTCCGATCTTGGGCTTTTTGCATCCAATCTTTTCCAGCCACTTGGACAAGATCATCTGTCCATCTTGCGGGTTGCCTGCCTACATTTCTGCGACCAGTCCTGGACTTCACACACATCTTGGAAATTACTTCGTAGACGTGTGCAGGTTTCCTCACGATGTTTTCCTTCACCGGAAAGCTCAGTCGTAAATTCAAATTGAATTTCGCACATAAGTAAACAGAGGTAGAGAACGTCTGCCATTGATTATTTGACTGCTGATGTACATTTCTCTTGAATAAAAAACTTCCTATTTAAAATCGTTCTTTTTTTCTTGATTAAAAGTCCTGCGTCTCTAAGTTTCAAACAAACAAAATAACGTTAAAAGATTACTTGAAATAACGTAAATTAATTACTGACCAGATAGTCAATAGCCGTAATTCATGTTGCTACCGACTTGTTTAAAGTTAGTGCATTAGGCCTAGGCATCCTAGATATCCTTGGCATGTAATTCAGACGAAGGAATGCTGTGCATCCCATCAAATAGGTGCACCAACAGCAGACCACTAAACACTGAAGTTGCGCATTCCTAGGTCTAGCTGTAGTTCCATGGAAACGCCGGCGCTACCATTACGTAAATAGTAAAATTCGTGAAACTAAAAGTCATTCTAATCTTTGTATTTTGCCTGAGAGTTTTAACTTTTGCTCTGTTGCACTATCTTTTTACTATGCAATCCTCATGTGAGGTCGTCAACAAAAACAAACCTTTTAAACTTAAATAAACCTCTTAAGCCTCACTACAGTACTTCATCATCATCATCATTTCAGCCGAAGGACGTCCACTGCTCGACATAGGCCTCCCCCAAGGCTCGCCACTCAGACCGGTCCTGTGCTACTTGCTTCTACCGGTTTCCCGCGACCTTCACGAGGTCGTCGCTCCATCTTGTTGGAGGCCTGCCGACAGCTCGTCTCCCGGTTCGCGGACGCCACTCGACTACAGTACTTATATAAGGCTAATAAGAAATGATTTTGAAACGAATTTAATTTTTAATGTATCTTATCTTATCTTGAGACTATGGGGTTCTTATGTAAGTAGATACGCACAAGTTTCATAATATATAAAGATATTGTATTCCTCTTAAAACTTTCAGTTCACTGTAAACCGAGTGAGCTTACCTGGAAACATCCACCTTTAGTAAAAAGAAAGAACTTTGAGAATGCCGCATTGGAGCCATTCGGCAGATTGTCTCCTCTACAGTCTGCGTCGTCCCGAGGCCAAAGAAAATGCTCGGGATATTCCTTCTAAAATAGAATCTGATAGAAAATCAGACTCTTTGGGCTAAACCCATTCACATTAATACTATAGCAATCATCATCTATACGTATATGTGTAAGTAAAGTCTGTTTAATAAAGGATTACAGTATTGTATATAACCCTTCAAGTGGCTAGAGCGGCCGGATGCCGGTATCTCGCTTAAACCGATATCGATAGTAAAATTTGGCTAGGAGACCCTTCAAGAGTGTGGGCAGAACTTTGACTAACGCCCACTTGCACCAAGCCGCTAACCTCGGATTAGGCTCTTAATTCAGGGTTAGTTGTAACAACGCAAGTCGGGCTTAGAATATTTAATACTAGGACCCATTGAAGTTTACTTATTCTCGCTAAGAACGGGTGCTTAACTTTATTGAATAGCGCTTGCCAAAGCCAGACTACGCGAGAATAGAAATATACCGCTATTTACGGGATCGTTCAGACCGTGACGTCATGTGAAAGGTTGCTGACGTAAATCGTAAATCGTAAGTTCCCGGTTTTTGTTACCTGTTTTAGGTGCTAGTTTGATATAAGGGGGTTTCAGAAGTGCGGGCAGGGGCCTAATTCAAGTTCGTAAATATTAATATGTGATGCGCTCTCCTATGTTCCTAAAAATAACAATTCACGATGTCCCTATTTGAATCAATTTTTTTTAAATATATTTTGATTAGCTGCCTTTTCTTTCAGAATAGTTAAAAAAGAAATAAATCAAACGTAAAAGAAAGAGCTACCTTGGCTACAGGTTTAATGTCCAAAATTATAGTTACAGGTACTTGTTTCAACTATACAGATTAAATATTATTTTCTAATTTTCAATGTAGATGTTAAATCATCATCATCATCATCATCATCATCATTTCAGCCGAAAGACGTCCACTGCTGGACATAGGCCTCCCCCAAGGCTCGCCACTCAGACCGGTCCTGTGCTACTTGCTTCCACCGGTTTCCCGCGACCTTCACGAGGTCGTCGCTCCATCTTGTTGGAGGCCTACCGACAGCTCGTCTCCCGGTTCGCGGACGCCACTCGAGAACTTTCCGGCCCCATCGGCCATCAGTCCTGCGAGCAATGTGCCCCGCCCACTGCCACTTAAGGTTCGCAATTCTTCGGGCTATGTCGGTGACCCCAGTTCTACTGCGGATATCCTCATTTCTGATTCTATCACGCAGAGAAACCCCGAGCATAGCCCTTTCCATTGCCCTCTGAGTGACTTTGAGCCTTCTTATGAGACCCATCGTGAGCGCCCACGTCTCGGAACCATAAGTCATCACTGGCAACACACACTGGTCGAAGACTTTCGACTTGAGACACTGCGGTAATTTGGACGAAAAGACACTGCGAAGCTTCCCAAACGCTGCCCAACCGAGTCGGATTCGACGATTGACCTCTTAGATGTTAAATGTAGAGGTTCAATTATTAGAACTTTGTTAGAAACTTTATTTTTATTAGAAATTCATATATTGTAATTTAAGGTAAACCACGTAAGATAAATAAAGTTACGCTTATTTCAAAGTGCACAATGCATAAGGAACACAACACAACTCAGAATTGAAGCCATCGCGGGGTGCCAAATGACGCCGTTCTGGTAACGGGCGGCCCGCTGGGCAATTTGCTTTCTATTTCCCGCCGAATAGACCCATTCACCAGCACCAAACATTGCCCTCACCGTATATATGCCCCGGAATTTCTTATTACCTACTCTAGATTTTTTACGCGCTCCACACCCTCACAAATACGTTCTCTTTCTACGTTTTACATTCCGTAGAACTTACAAGGCGCAAACCCCTTCTTCCCCGCTGCTAGTACCCTCACTTTCGAGTGGAAAATAAATATGGCGATAAAACTCGGGACGATTCCATATGTAATAACTTTTCTTTCGGTAATAACAAACGGTTCGGAAGCGACAAAAACTGCCTTTATTAAAGCGTACACCGCACACTGCTACTTTTCCTGCGCCGGTTTGTCCCAGCTTAGGGAAATACGTTTGCTTGAAGTTTTCCTGCCGCCGCTTTCGTTGACAGTTTTAAGGGAAACATTTGTAGACTGTGGTGATGTCGAGGTTGTGGAAATGTCATATCTGTACTGGTAGTTAATAAAATCGCCACATGGAGCTGTTGTGCGCGATGCCGTGGGAATATTAATGAAACCGAGGCGGTTGTGACAAGAACACCCTTGACTCAAGCGGGCCTGTTTACCGGCACTCTAAGGTAAATGCTTGTTTAGACGTACGGAAAAGTACAGAATTTTTTCAGACCGTTGTTTCGACAAACGCCAATCGAAGTTGTAAAATGTTTTAGCCGCCGGCAGCAGGAAAACAATCGTTCGATTCAAGCTACCCGTGTCAATCTAGCGTGACTTTCCAAGAAAACAGCCCATTGCGGTGCGGGAAACGTCTTTTTATAGTGGCACATTTACAAAAGAGGGCCATCTCATTCCGTTCCGGCTCCCTTTTACACAACAATGAGCCGAATCTAAATGTAGATACAGCGAATGAGTATTGAGATCACGTACATTCATAATGAAACTCGGCTGAATTAATGTAAATAATTTACCTCCCGAATATGAGTTCGGGGACGTCGTTGAAACGAAAAGTTTGATTTGCAAATGAACATTGCTTTGGAGTCCTTTCGAGTGGAAAACAGTATCTGGAGTAATTGTTTATTTAGATGTTTGGGTAGTTATTGTGTTTCATGCTTCTCTTATGTTATTGGAAAGTTATTAACGTAATTAACTATTTCTTTATTTTTTGTATATTCATGTTTTTGTTGATGATGATGATTCACGTTTTATATTTTTGCGTTCGCAACTGGTGTAGGTTTTAACAATGTAAAAACCAAAGGATAGAAATAATTGCATTTTTTTTTAAATTATTGGTCATTTATTGTACATGTTCTGCATATTTTAAGTTCATTTATGAGCTGCATTAACTAGCAAGTTATTTCGAACGAGCCAACAACAATGCACCAACATTACTGTACGTGTTACGCTACAGTTCGGCGACACTGTCACCGTTTTCGAGGATAAATATTTGCGTCGATAGCTGCCGCTTTCATATGCAAATTCTTTTGCGCCATTAATTCGTAGGGGCACGTAATATAATGCAATAATAAAAACGATTTAGTGCAGTTTTTCCACCCTTTCGAGCGCTCGCGAGTGCTTGCACACGCAATATTTCTGATTATGCTGTCGTATTTCATTTCCGAGTGCGGATTTAGATATTTTGAATCTGAGGGTATGTGGAGATGGGGCGTAAGCATGTGTATGCATATTAGAAGCTAAAGGTTGAATTGATATAATGCTAACTTTTGTATAATTTTCACGACGGCACGGTATTCTGAAACAAGTCTAGAACGGAATTTATAATGATTCTCAAAATGAAGAGACGATTTAATAAAATCAATCAATTATTCGGTAAGTATATTTCAGTTCTACTTTTTTGTTTTTCTAAATGAAAGATGAATGGTGGTCAATTTCATGTAAATGTAACTATTTTACTTTTACTACTATGTACTTTTAGCATTGGGCGGACACGGTCTACACTGAAAGAATTTTTTAGTTGGTTTTACCATATTTCAACAAAATTTTAGGGTTAATATAGCACCTACTCTTGAGTTTTGTTGAGTCAACAAAAACTGTATTGTTGATCAGTTACGGTAATTTTAACTAATTGCCTATTTGTTGATTCAACATTTCAATATAATGGTAACATTAACCCTCTGCCAAGGGGTTAATATAGCACCTACCCTTGGATTTTAGTTGTTTTTACAAGTAGCACAATGGTAAATTTAACAGTCTAGAAAAATTATAGTTTATTACATACCTTTGGATTTTTGTTAGGTTTACTAGTTTGCACTTAAGTGCAAACCTGTAAAAACGACAAATCATAATAGTAAAATTAACTCTCGAACATTTGAGTGCAGTTGTGTTAAATTTACTTGCTTGTAATGTTAAATTAACCTTTGCACTCAAGGTTGTGTTAACAGGTGACTATATTGAATCAACTCATATTTAGTGTTGAGTCAACCCAAAATGTTTCGATTATTTTGAGTATATTTAACATAACCTTTGTTTTGATTCAATCGATATCTTGGTGTTGAATTTACCCGCGTTAAAGGTTAAATGTACTTCCAAGAAAGGGTAGGGTTTACAGTCCTGCAATGTTGAACCAACGGTAGTAAATAGTTAGATCTACATTGTATGTTTTGTTGAATTAACCTTAACAGTTGTTAAAGTCAACAGTGTACTTTTGTTGAGGCAATAAGTGTCTCGCTGTTGTATTAACCTATTATTAATAGAATATTTAACTAACTAGTTTTGTTTGTGTCAACAGGTACTATATTGTTGGGAATACTCAAAAGGTTTTGTAATATTAACATGAATATGGTGGTACTTTCAAATAAAGAGTTTTTTGTGTCAATGAGTGCATTTGTGTTGAATATACCTGACCTTAATGTTGAATTAACCTTTAAAGCAAAGGTTGGGTCGACTTCGATTGTATGGTATTTTTAACAAAATTGACGTGTTGATTTAATCAAATGTATTGATGTTGATTTAACCCACTTTAAAGGCTAAATGTACTTCCAAGAAAGGGTAGGGTTTACAGTTCTGCAATGTTGAACCAACGGTAGTAAATAGTTAGATATACATTATATGTTTTGTTGAATTAACCTTAACAGTTGTTAAAGTCAACAGTGTACTTTTGTTGAGGCAATAAGTATCTCGCTGTTGTATTAACCTATTATTAATAGTATATTTAACTAACTAGTTTTGTTTGTGTCAACAGGTACTATATTGTTGGGAATACTCAAAATGTTTTGTAATATTAACATGAATATGGTGGTAATTTCAAATAAAGAATTTTGTTGTGTCAATGAGTGCGTTTGTGTTGAATATACCTGACCTTAATGTTGAATTAACCTTCAAAGCAAAGGTTGGGTTGACTTCGATTGTATGGTATTTTTAACAAAATTGACGTGTTGATTTAATCACATGTATTGATGTTGAATTAACCCGCTTTAAAGGTTGAATGTACTTCCAAGAAAGGGTAGGGTTTACAGTCCTGCAATGTTGAACCAACTGTAGTAAATAGTTTGATCTACATGTACGTTTTGTTGAATTAACCTCAATTAAATGATAAAATTAACAGTGTAGTTTTGTTGAGGCAATAAGTCTCTTAATGTTGTATTAACCTAGAACCAATAGTATTTTTGACAAAGCTATTTTGTTGGGTCAACATCTACTAATTTGGTTAGGAACACTCAAAAAGTTTTGTAGTATGAACCAAGATAAATAATGGTATTTTCAACAAAACAAAGTTTTATTGAAAATACTATTATGCCAAGGTTGATACTACGTACAGTCGACGTCAAAAAGATGTTTATACTTTTGGACCTTAATACAACGGAATAGAGTGAAAAAGTGTAAACAATCTCTTTGACGTCGACCCTACTAAAACATTTTTGAGTATTCCCAGAAAAATTAGTAGAAGTTGACACAAGAAAATTACTTAGTTACATATGATAAATAAAGTACGTTTTGATTCTAAGTTAATATAACACCAAGACGCTAACAATATAATTAACTAACTCAAGATTTGTACATTTTTATCAATTTAACAAAAGTATCTTCTACATATGTACACATATCATTCAGTCAAATTCAATAAAATCGAGGTCAATTATAGCATAACTAAGAAAACAAGTTGGTTCGACATAGCAAGAACTGCAAAAATAACATAAGAAAAGATTCAAATGGTAAAAAAGTTTATTCTTCAACAATTTAACTTACCACGAGTAGAAAACCAATTGAATTAGGTTTAGGTTACGCGCATATTAGGTTCTACGGCAATCACTACCTGCTGCAAAGAGCGCGCAAAACATCTTATTTACTTAATCGTATTACCTATTTAGTGCATTGTACAGTGTGAAATGCAATAATTAATGGAAATAGTTAAAGGAAAAAGGATCCAACCTACAGAAATTACAATTTCGAGATTAAGTTAAGATATAGTGATGGGTACTTATTACAAAAAATTTATGGATTGGATCCTTCGCTTAACTAGATCCTTCGGAAATTGTCATAAATGTACTTAACATAAAAAGCAAAAAATAAAGGCAATACACGAAAAAAAATGCCATTGGTACCTATGCACTATTGTAATGCTTAAAACGGGATTTATAATACTTCAATTATATAATATAACTAGTAAAATCATACCAACAGGAGAATGTAGACTCGATACCAAACAAAAGTATCTTGGCACACATACGAGTATCATATCTTGAATTCAAAATAAATAGTATCAAAGCAAAAACGACTTACAATATTATTATGATGAGTACTTTAAACATAATTAGGTATACAAGGTGTTACAAAAAAGCCCGAGGCTGACACCGGATGTGTGCGCGTTATATAGTATGAATCACACCGTCAGCGTGACGTACCTCACGTGCACGCTCAGTGTTCGTGTGACATAATGTACTAGGATTCACACTACCTAAGCATACGACGCGCACGCATTTAAGGTGGCCTGTTATCCCGCCCGATCCGTTGCGACTGACGCGCGTGGCTGATGCGGCCATAATGTGTGTATGAGAATGTTGGAGCCCCTTTTGTGGGTTGCGACTGTCGCGTGCAGCTGATTGGGTTCAACTGACACACGCGAGACTGTCGCACACGTCCGATGAGTTTTTATCGTATTTATAATTAGTAAATTAATCATTTCAGCCCACCTGATGGAAAGCAGATAAAGTTATGTGCATAATAACTAGACCCAGCCAACCTGATAGTAAGTAAATAGTAAGTAAGTAATGTGTAATTTGACGCTGAAAAGCATAGGTGATGTCATTCTCAAATAACTCGCACTGGCCCACATGATTGAAAGTAGGTAAGTAGAGTGATGCTTAACTCTTAATAGCATAAGTACTTCACCTAAAATCCTGCAATCACAAGTTATAAATTACAACATAATTCACAAATATCTCGTCCGGCCCGCTTGGTGGAAGAGGAAAGTAACAGAGTAGATAATACATACATACATATATATTGAATAATATTAATTATCATACAATAAGTACCTATAAGAAAATATTGAGTATTGCGTATTGTGTAAATAACAAATACAATAACATAAGAGTAACGGATAAGCCATGATATTATCAATGGTTTGACCTACCACCTCCAATGTAGAGGGTCGGGTGTTCGATTCGAGCTGCCCCGGCTGGCACCTCCGAGTAGTTATGATGTGCGAAACATAATTTGAATTTACCACTGTCCTTTTCAGCGAATGAAAGCATCGTGAGGAAACCTGCACATATCTGGGAAGTAATTCAAGGATACGTGCAAGTTTCCTCACGATGCTATCGTTCACAGAAAAGGTCAGTGGTAAATTCAAATTGAATTTCGCACCTAAGTAAACTCACAGGTACCTACCTACCTAGCAGCCAGATTCCCGGACCCGATGATGAGATGGAGGATGAGAGGCGGTAGGTCAGACCCATTATCAGCGGTCTACAACGGCTTACCCATTACTATTATGTTATTGTATTTATTTACTTATTGTATGATAATTTATAAATATAGAATTTCACTAAATTACGCTTTTAAAAATTACATTTGGCATAAGGTATAATCATCAGGTGGGCCGGAGCGAAATATTTGCGAATTATAATTTATAACTTGTGACTGCGGGATGCATTAGGTACCTATGCTATTAAGAGTGAAGCATCACTCTTAAGTACTTACTTTCCATCATGTGGGCCAGTGCGAGATATTTGAGAATGACATTTTACCTATGCCTTTCAGCGCCAAATTACACACTACTCTATTTACTTACCATCAGATGGGCTGGTATGCACATAACTTTATCTGCTTTACATCAGGTGAGCGGACGAAACATATTCCTTAGCTCACTTTCCATCAGGTGGGCTAAAATGATTAATTTACTAATTATAAATACGATAAAAACTCATCGGACGTGTGCGACAGTCTCGCGTGTGTCAGTTGAACCCATCAGCTGCACGCGACAGTCGCAACCCACAAAAGGGGCTCCAACATTCTCATACAAACATTATGGCCGCATCAGCCACGCGCGTCAGTCGCAACGGATCGGGCAGGATAACAGGCCACCTTACCACCAACGACCATGGCCGCATGAGCCGCGTACGCAAGACGCAACCGTCGCAGCCACATGCAACAACTTTTCCCAAGGAAGATCGTAATTTAAAAAAAAAAACAATTTTGTCTCTTCATACTAACTGCGTCGGTTGAAAGTCTAACGAAAGTACCTAGCTACTAAGTAATGTGACATCTTAACAAAATGTCAGCTTTTAAGTAAATTAAAGTAATAAATAAAGGTTGATAGTTGATACATAAAAAGACAAAAACTAAATTCATAAGTTTAGAGAGCTGATCCAACCCAGATCTGAACAAAATGATCTCTCTTATATTTGGTACCAGTTCTTTCAGCTCCTCAGATTTCATACATTTCATCAGCTCAAGGGAAATCTCGTTTTCCGAAATATTTTTAAAAGTAAGTAATTCTAAGAATGACTTGCTTCGCCTGGGAATCGAACCGCGACATAAATGTGAAAAAAACCCTATTTGTATGATGCCAATCGAAAGAATGGACAAACAAAATATAATTCTTCTTAAGTTAATTTTAAAAGAAAGGAACTGTCGAAGTCAATTAAGCAAGTAATTCTTAGAAAATCTTTAAATGCAGAATTACTAACTTTTAAAAATAACAAAGTGTTCTTTCAGCAAAATATCCTATTCCTATCTAAATATTTAAGGTACTTTCCCTTGATGTACCATACTACCCGAGTGTTTGCACAGTCCTATATGGCTGGCTCTAACGAAATATATATGTAATAATATCAAATATACTATAATAATCTAAAAGGTAGCCAACTTCCTATAAGCAATTCTGCCATAAAAAATTTACTACACAAAACAGCCGCCCTATAAAATACACAGTAACTATGTATTATCAATATCGTATAATACATAGCTATTGCTGATTTCCTTAGGACGGCTGAAAAGTGCCCTATTGCTCTATAGAAAGTGGCGCCTATATACAAAAAAATATTTAAAAAACGCGAGTGAAAGAGCGTTCTAAAGCGTAACAGCGGCAAGTGAAATACCTGAGTGATTGCGCAGTCCTATATGGCTGGCTCTAACGAAATATATATGTAATAATATCAAATATACTATAATAATCTAAAAGGTAGCCAACTTCCTATAAGCAATTCTGCCATAAAAAATTTACTACACAAAACAGCCGCCCTATAAAATACACAGTAACTATGTATTATCAATATCGTATAATACATAGCTATTGCTGATTTCCTTAGGACGGCTGAAAAGTGCCCTATTGCTCTATAGAAAGTGGCGCCTATATACAAAAAAATATATAAAAAACGCGAGTGAAAGAGCGTTCGATACAGACGAATTGAGAACCTCCTCCTTTTTTCGAAGTCGGTTAAAAAACGGAGTGAAAGAGTGCCTAGGTCAAATGAATATCCATTATTATTGAATCAGAGCGCCAGAGATTTGAGAGAAGATCATAAACCGAGTGATGCCACCTTAGTTGCAGATATTAAGTACTAATTTTGCGGCAAATGCATAATAAGTGAAGAGAGAGGGGACTCGATTATAAAGAACCATGTGCGCGCGCGGCAACGTGCCTTTTATAAAGGCGAGGGTCTCAAGTAGACGAATCACGAAACATTTCAACGCCTGCACAAGGTTAATATTTTAACCTGCAGTACATGTCTCCATTAGAAACCATATGAGGAACTATTGGTAGATTTGTAATTTTGACTAAATCAAGGCATTCAAATTTACTCGCAGTCTTACTTTCGTGTAGCTGATACGCTTGAAGGTGTTCATTGAAACCATTGTTAATAAGAATTTTACATAATAAAATAATTGCCGGCTCTAATTTAAGTATATAAACAATTTTGTAAAATATAACTTCTTGTTCATTGAAAATGTTAATAATCAAACCAGGCATAAACATAGTGCCATATTTTGTCACCCAATTTATTCGCACATCACGTACACTAGATCCCTTTACCGTCGCGTTTGTTAATTCAGGAACCATTGTAGTGTTATCAACGCTTCCACACGTAAGTCTATTAAAGAAACCCTGCCTAGTATGAACTCTTCGTGCAACGTTTAACTGTTGTTTTATCATTAAAGTTAGAGGTAAATTGCGTTTAGATGATGTAGCAGCAAACATTTTAACTGAAATAACACAGGACATAACTAAAGTAATTGGTGAAACTATAAGTCATTATATGTCAGACAGAGGCGGCCTTTGCGCTTGCGAGGCCCCGGGCGAATAGATCTTTGCGAGGCCCTGGTCTGGGGCAATGTAAAAATTCATGGCTAACGCAGATTGGTGGTAGGTAGGTATGACAATAAAAAAACAATTCTTGATCAACAATTGTTTTTTTTATTGTCATACCTAAAGTGGGGATGTTATTTATTTTCCATGTACCCCATGACGTGGGTCGGGCGACATTGGATAGGCCCTTAAAAAAATGTTGTGGGTTTATAGTAACCGTTTTTCGATTTAGGGATCCGTTTGTGAAATATTAAGCTTTCCAGAGCCAATTTTTATTAGATAAAAGTTTCCCCACCGCCTGCCAGCTAAACTATTGTTTTTGGATGGCTGAAAATAATCATGCACTTGTATAAAGTGCACTAACTAGTTGGGATGAAACTTGAAGATCTTTTATCGATGAAAAAAAAAGAAAAAGAAATCCCGTAATACTTTTTTTCATTATTTGTCTTAATTTTGAATAAATCGAGAAATCATTTAGTCCGCACGCGGGCCCAGTGCGGGGGCCCGCGTGCGGACTATAGCCTAAACCGTCTCGTGATTAGAGGAGGCCTGTGCCCAGCAGTGGGGCGCAAATAGGCTGTAGTAGTAGTAGTAGAGGAATCATTACAAAAAATTGAAAAAAAACATGTTTTTTTGTCTCATATCTTGTGATTATTGGATGGGGTGAATTTAACAAATAAGAATATCCGTATAACCGTAGATGTAAAAAAAAATATATGCAAATTAAATAGTTGAAATAGAGCTATAAATAAAAAATGGCTGTATTGCCACGGTAAAAAGAAGGGCCCCTTTTTTGTAATTTTGATTTGTTTTTCGCATTTTTTTATTTAAATAATATGATTAACGCATTGTGTTTATAATCCCGCCGATTAAAAGTTAATACGACCATTAGGCGGGTAGATATTTGGTGGTTTTTTTTAATCATAATAAAATACAGGATTTTCATTTAATTTTTACATCGATAAAATATCACCACGTTTCATCCCTATTTGTTTGTGCACTTTGAGCGATACCTGAATCCCACGCAATTTCTTTTTTACCAAAAAAATGTTTTTAAAACCTAAAAAACATGCTTAGCTGATTCTATGGGTAAAATATCGTCACAACGTTTTGCTTGACCCCATATTTTATGTTACGTTATTTACGATTTAAGAACGAATACTATCATTCGTTTAAAAACAGAGACTATCCATAGGACACGCACGACACGGCTGCCTGAAGATAATGGCAATTAATGAAATCAGAAATGAAATACGGAAATCCCCAAACCCTAAACTGTGAACACATGAATTAGCGCTCTGTAGTGTATTAGCACAGATTACTAAATACTTGATTAGTATTTTTTTCTTCGTAGGCATGCGCGAGGCCACTACGAGCGCGAGGCCCCGGGCGGTTGCCCGCTTCGCCCCCCCCTAAGGCCGCCTCTGATGTCAGATGCTGTAAACAATAGTTCTATTAAAGCGGTAATTGATGTATGTTCCAACCCGTTTGAAAAAGTTGACACAGAATGGAAACTTTTACAGCATTTTGAAGAATTAGGATGTTACATTAAACCCCAGCAATATATTATAGATTCTTCTGTGATACCATGCTTACAAGGTGGCTCTAACATATTACAAAGTAAGACAGCCAAAGGGACAATGGTGTCACTCAAGGACTTGTTTAAATCTTTTTTTGAACTACCAGCCGTGTTTGAATCGACTTTAACAAATATGAACAACTTACATAGTCAAACAGAAAAGACACTGAACAATTTCATTCAAGGAACTCTATGGAAATCGAAAATTTTAGGTAATAGTGGAGTATTCATTCCTTATTTTTTATATTTTGATGATTTTGAAACAGGAAATGCTTTAGGTAGCCATTCAGGCAAACAGTCCATCGCAGCCACATACTTGAGTTTTCCAACTCTCCCGTTGGAGTATTTATCATTACTGGAAAATATACTAGTTGCTTCACTATTTAACACATATAAAATTTGGTAGAGATTCACTTTTTCATTTACTTGTAAGCGAATTGAAAGAATTGGAAGCAGAAGGGATTGATATTGTCATTGAGGGTAAAACACAAAAAGTATATTTTGTTCTTGGCTTGATTATTGGCGATAACTTGGGCTTAAACTATTTATTAGGATTTAGTCAATCGTTTTCCAGTAACTATTACTGCAGATTTTGTAAAACTCACAAGTCAGTAATGTGTAAACAAACAGTTGAGTCAGCTTGCACTTTGAGAAACAAAGAAAACTATGATACAGATTTAAGTTCAAATGACCCAACCGGAACAGGCGTAAATGGAGGCAGTATTTTCAATACTCTTCCAACCTACCATGTTACTGAAAATATGGCAGTCGATATCATGCACGATATTTTTGAAGGTGTTTGTCATTACGATATATGCAACATGTTATTGTACTATGTTCATAAAACTAAATTATTTAGTTTGAGCACTTTAAACAACCGATTATCATCATTTGATTATTCTGCCAAGGAATTAGATCAAAAACTCGCAACAGAAATAACCATTGACAATTTAAAAAATAAAAAAATAAAAATGAGTGCATCTGAGATGTCTTTTTTTGTGCACATTTTGCCGTTTCTTCTTGGAGATCTCGTTCCAGAAGATGACAGGGTCTGGAACTTCTTTCTGAACTTGTTAAAAATTATTGATATATTGTTAATGTCAGAAATTGACTATTCAACAATAAAATATTTCAAATATTTAGTAACAGAACATCATGAACAATATCTCGAATACTTTAATGACACTTTAAAGCCTAAACATAATTTTATGATACACTACCCTCGCATTATAAAAAGTATAGGACCTTTAAAGCACATTTGGTGCATGCGGTTTGAAGCAAAACATAAACAATTAAAACAAATTCCGAATTGAGATTTACCCTGCTTACAGATATTGTGACTAAGTAGATGTCTTTTATAGCTTTTTATATTTTGAAAACGTCTGTGACATTTAGACTGTGCGCAACTATATTCAGAGAGATTAGATTGTTTTAAGTCGAAGTGTAAAAACAAACCTTTTAGGGATTTTAACTCGTTATTACAAACAAAGCAATTATACGTCATTTTCACTATAGTAACTTACATTAAGTCTGCAATTAAAGTGGCAACACTCGGAAATTTATGATCCTGTGGAGTGTGAATTTCATAAAAGTAGTGTTGGATGAACATCCATGGCCGAACACTCTCACGGGGATATTGTATGTCAAACACATGAAAAGTTTTGAAGCAAACGTCCACAGCTTTTAAAAGAGACTCTAGCTGGTAAGTAACGTCATCAAAATTGACGTAGAACTCTGAAACATTTTCGACGTCTGGCCCGACACAAATTACCACAGGCAAGTGAGTCCTTTCTGGAGGTGGATATCCCGACGTGTTGTTAGGCGGTTTTGGATGTCACTCTGAGTCTTCACATGCAATATCAAACTATCACGCGATTCTAGTATAGTCGGTTTGTTATACTTTTTCTTTTCAGCCGAATCCTTTGATGATCGCTAAAAAAAACAGAAAAACAATAAGAAAAAAAATTGAGTAAATAACTGTAAGTATTATAAAAAAGAGACGACACTGTGAATCGTCTAGTTTTTTCAAGTCGATTATAGTATAGTATACGGGGTCAAGCAAAACGTTGTGAAGTGGCGTTCAGTTCTAAAGTGGCGTCCGCGAACCGGTAGAAGACCTGTCGGTAGGGCTCCAATAAGATGGAGTAACAACCTTGTAAAGGTCGCGAGAATGCGGTGGATGAAAGTGGCACAGGACCGGTCTGAGTGGCGCCCCTGTCCGGGCCTAAAAAGGGCGCCGGGTCCGGGGAGGCTTATGTCCAGCAGTGGACGCCTTTCGGCTGAAATGATGATGATGATAATGATATGTTTTTTTTATATCATTGGTATAGGCAAACGAGCACACAGCCCAACTGATGGTAAGTGGTCACTGTGGCCCATGGACACTGAAATCCTATGATCCCCCATTAAGAAACCGTAAGTTCTCGAATGCGTTGCCTACCTGAGGCTTAAGATGGAATGCCTCTGCCAGAAATATCACCGGCTGCCTTAACCCCTTAGATACCGTAACACAACAGTGCGAGCACTGCTATTTTGGCGGCAGGTCAGGTTAGGTTAGCCAGGTCTTACCAATAACAAAAAAAAACTGTGGGTAAAATACATATCATCACAACGTTTCGCTGGACCCTGTATATATATTTATATGTATATAATAGCAGATGCTATTTTACCTTTTCATCTTTCGATCTGCCGACAGTCGGGGCAAGTTTTCCACAGAGTAGAGATAGAGCAATAAATGCTTTCGTGTCTGAAATGAAAGTATTAGTTAGTGGCTTTAATTTTACTTCTTATTACAATTATAAAATACTAGCTCCTGCCCGGGACTTCGCCCGCGTGGGATTAGGTTATAGCGTTCCCACGGGATAAAGAATAGCTATTTTCACCCGAGCAAAACCCGGTCGCCCAGGGGCTGTATTCGAGTTAATTTAGGGTTTCTATAGGGAGGGGAATAGGAAGTTCTCTTTCGCTATAGGCAAGACTAGGTAAGAGAAACAATATAAAATGTTATTCTTGGGGTTAAATGAAGAGTATCCCAATTTCTCGATCCACCCACATAAAATAAATCTATCGCTATCGTTACAAGATAAATAAGGTAAAATTTACCCTCTTTTGTTGTGTTGTTGAAGATAATCTTAAAATCTTGAAATACTTTCACGTCAGCAAAGACATCATTAGCATTTTCTAAAAACTGTGGGAACTTCACAAAAAGTGAGAGGTCCCTATTAGGATGACTGTATTCAAAGTCCAACTGTATCTGAAAATAATATGTATTAAATATAAATCAGTGCTGCTGACAGACATTGATAATCCGTTAATCGTTTATTAACTTAACTTCATTTTATTTTATTATTTAAAATGGACAGTATAAATTTCGCTTTAAAGAGAGACGAGTATCAATCATTATGCAATAATCATATGTATAGCTATTCACCACTTTCTTAAAAATTTATACTTACAAGCTGAAAGCCAAAACTCTGCTTCAATAATGGATATTTCTTTAGTATGTCTTGCAAATTGTTTTTTGCGTTCCTGTAATCAGCTTCCATGCGATATTTCCTAGTTTGCAGCCATTTATCTTTGACTTCTTGAAAAGGCTCTTTATTATACTGAAGCCATATAACAGTCTCCTCGTCTTCTTCAACTTCTACAAAAAAAGCAAAGTAATTACTTGTCATCTTTACTGTGGCTGTTCTCATACTGCACTCAAGAGCAATGAAATTAGGTCATAATTGTATAGGATTTTTCTTGTAAAGTGACCCGGCTATGTTGCTTTTAAGTGTATTTGGTGTTGACTCAGTAAAATGTGTATATGTAGTATTTACCTGAATGTTCTTGAATACTTTCATCAATTTCAAGTTTTCTTTTCCGGCCCAGTACTCCTTCGCGCTTTAATAGCCTCCTTTGATTATTATACCTATCTATTAGTTTTCCTTTGGCAGGTGTGTATTTGTTTTTGTATTTCAAACCAGGTATGTAGTATGTCTCCTAAAAATAGACAATAGTACATTACAAACCTAGGGCGGTGAATTCGTTAATATCCCAGATCGCAGGTGTTTGTGGCCCGAACCGAAGGTGAGGGCTATAAATATGCAATCTGGGGCTTTACGGATTACCGCCCGTAGTTTGTCTAAAGTTTTCCGTTTTGCCTTGGGCAGGAAGTGAGATTGTCTCCCCGCGTATATTTAATAATACAATAAAGGCAACATGCGGCAACGCCATGAGTGCTGTGTGAAAGCGCTATTTATACAAGACTAGCTTTTTGCCCGCGATTTCGTCTGCACAAAATTTTGAAAAAATGAAAATCGAGATTTTAGCGAATGCCGCCCGCCAAATGATAATGGTTCATCCAAACAAACTTTCATTTCACCCTATTACTACATATTTAGCTAAGCGTATATTAAATTTTCTATGAAGCAACACTACTACCTAATCTAATTATAAATAATACAAAAGTATAAGATGTCCCAAAAACCAACGTCAAAATGAAAAGGTCTGATAAGATAAGGTACATATTTAACCCTTAAGCCCATCACACACGGAGCTACCTATACCTGGATTTAATAATAATGACATTCACTTTTTTTTATCTTTCATACATTACCGGAAATTGAACCTGGTCGAAGTCTCTGTAAACAATGGTATAAATGCTGCAAGTTTTATCGTTGTTATGTTTGAGAATGAAAAAAAAATTGTGTCATTATTACTAAAACTAAAATCGAAGCCATGGTTCCTAAGAACAGATGTCGCTATCTCTCATAGTTTCTGACTTCTCCCTACTGACCGACCCATTTGGATTGATCACCCTGCTGTATAATATTGAAAACCTGCGTGATACGCGAATAGCTCAAACCACTATTCACGCAAAGCCAACCTTTAGTCAAATCAAATCATGTATGAAACATTCGTATTCGTAGCAGTGTTGACACCTGCAAGATTTTTGAATTTGCCACCTCACCTCCGACTCGCTAGACAAAATCTATAAAAACTCGGTTCATACAGCCTGGTGACTGACTGACGGACAGACAGACAGACAGACAGACGGACACCCTTCCCGTTTTGCCCTCTATGTACGGAACCCTAAAAAGCGGGATACTGCTAGTACCTACTTATTACTTTAAAAAAACACGCAATTTTAAATTAAAATAATGATTTCTCTTTAAAAATACAAAAATAAACACTGAAAACATTCGATCGTTTTCGCAGGTTTTTGGAACACTATATAACATGCAAAAACTACGAATGCATATAGAAGTAACCTTTAACTCCGTGGGGATAAATTTTTGTATTGCTCCAGCTAAAACCATAAAATCTTCTTTTTTCATGCATTCATAATGCTTAAGATACCACTCAACTATACTTTTCGTTAGATGAGATCTAAAAGTAGCGTCGAGCTTACTACATGATTTCAGACGTGCCAAAACCAGTTTGCCATGGTTATTGTCATTTAATATTGTTGTTATATCGATTTCCTATGAATAATAAGAAAATAAATTACGATAATAACAGTGGATGTACAATTTGGTGAAAAAGGGGAACTTCATTTGTTGGCCATACAAATGTAAAAATATCATTAAATTTGACTAACTTCTCCTGTCCACATTTTTTCTTCCCATACAATGAAAAAATTTGTCTTAGTTAAAAAAGCATACTGTATACTCTTAATCTTTAAGAGTCCCCTGGACGCTCCTTTCTCCATACAAACGTATTTACGTTTTATTTCGCAAACTACTTATCAGATTGGCACCAAATGTTATGAGTAATAGTGGAGCAGAGATACAATTGCGATACTTTTATTGCAATAAATTGAATAGCATAGAAACTAAGACCATTTTAGTTTTCTCCATACAAAGTTGAAAATTCAGTTTTTTGGCTGTAATTGAATTGTGTTTTATTTTAACGCGATTTTCACTAATTTCGGACACTCACAATAATGATTTAATTTTATGTGTTCCAAGTTTCGAATCAATCCGTTGAGTAATTTCAGAATAAAAGCGAAAATACGTTTGTATGACAAGTCGAGAAACGCCGTGCGTACAGGGGGGCTCTTAATGCTCTTGGATCAAATTCAAGACATTCTAACTAAAGGCCAGGTCAGGAGTACTTTAATAAACTGACGAGCATGTATGCGGAACGGAATGAAAGTTGAAGAAGCGAAAGAGGTATGTAAGAATCGTAGCAAATGGAAGGAAGTGGTCTCTGCCTACCCCTATGGGAAAAAGGCGTGATTTTATGTATGTATATATCGCAGTTAAAATGATAAAAACAGGGATTTGATCAAATCCCTTAGTGGGACGCAAAATAGTAGTAGTAGTATATTATAAGTAATGTTTCAATCACTTACGCTTGGATTTTCTCTGGATGTCGGGTTCTCGTTACAACTAGACGCTGGACTAGATGGCGCTGATATTACATCATTATCAATGTCGCTCAAGGCAGTATCTGAAGATGTTTCCTGTAAACATAATTTTCATATTTCATAAGTATATTGCCTCAACGTTCAGCCAAACGCGAGATAATCGAGGACAATCACATACAAACATACGGGTCAAACCGAGAACCTCCTGTTTTTGAAGTCGGATAAAAACATGGAATAGGTACTCTCTGTCCTGCATTTCCTAAGCGGTAAGTTTTTGAGAAAAGTTGTAATTTACATGGTTAACCATCCAATTGACTAAACTAAATACGGATTTTTTTTTTAATTAAATGAAGGTCACCTTTTTTATACTCGAAAAGGGAAAAACTGTCTAACGAAAGTACCTACCTACCTAGCTGGTAAGTAATGTGACATCTTAACTAAAGGACAGCTTTTAATTAAATTAAACTAATAAATAAAGGTTGATATTTGATACATAAAAAGACAAAAGGTATACAATACATTCATAAGTTTGGAGAGCTGATCCAACCCAGATCTGAACAAGATTCTCTCTCTTATATTTGGTACGAGTTCTTTCAGCTCCTCAGATTTCAAACATTTCATCAGCTCGAGGGAAATCTCGTTTTCTGAAATATTTCAAGCATAATAATTAGGTATAATACCCAACTAGGTAACTTCAGATTCAAAATATTATAATAGAACATACTAGAATAGTACATTATGACACAAGTGTGCTATGTTGGTCATTACGTACGAGGCGGTATTATTAGCCGAGTATGTAATGTCGTAGTTCTGGGTTATGTTATGGGATGGGACATTTACCTACCACTTTTTACCCGACTGCGCACCGCAAAGGAGGTTTATGTGTTTACCTGTCTATGTAGAGGTAATCTACTATAGGAAGCCCCGCGCCTACACATTTCAAAACGCTTCAATTTATTTATTACTAGCTTCTGCCCGCGACTTCGTCCGCGTGGAATTCGGTTATAGCGTTCCCGCGGGAATTGATCGTTAAACTATAACAAATTATATACTAAACCTTCCTTTTGAATCACTCTATCTATTACAAAAAACCGCATCAAAATCCGTTGCGTAGTTTTAAAGATTTAAGCGCACATAGGGATATAGGGACAGAGAAAGCGACTTTGTTTTATACTATGTAGTGATTATTTAAAAAGCAGCACCAACACTCAACGAATAGTGGACGGCTAAGTATCTCGCACGCACACATGTGCGACAGTGTTGATGGTGTTTTTTAAATACATTGAAGCGTTTTGAAAATTGGAGAGGCGGGACTTTAGATAGTAGAAGATCTCTATGTGTGTATGTATGGATGTATGTATGTTTGTTTGTTCCTTTGTGGCACTCTAGACTCTAGACATGAAACGCGTGGGTCGATTTTAATGAATCATACGTCAATCGATTCGTCAAATCCCGCGAGTGTCACTAAAGAGAAAGACATCACAATTCATAATGGCGGCCACCAGACGCCATATTGTAAAAAAATAAAAAATAAAAGACACCCAACAATGTTATCGTTGAATAGGTATTTCAAAATCATTATTACGTTTCTTTGACCGTTCTTCACGTTAAAAGAACCGTTTAGGTTTTACAATGATTTAAAGTTGTCTCACCAACAATAACCTGTACTTATAACACAAACGAAAAAGTAAAGTTGACCCGTTCAAAATGTAGAATTCCACGCGGGCGAAGCAGTATATAAAACAAAGTCGCTTCCTGCTGTCTGTCCCTATGTATGCTTAGATCTTTTAAAACTACGCAACGGATTTTGATGCGGTTTTTTTTAATACATAGAGTGATTCAAGATAAAATTTTGGTACTTATATAATTTGTAATAGTTTACTCAATTCCCGCGGGAACGCTATAACCGAATTCCACGGGGACGAAGTCACGAGCAGAAGCTAGTATTTAATACAATAATACTATACTGACAGAATTGGCGTGGTTGGTTTTTATCGGATTTACAGTGGGTAAGCAAAGTAAATGGGTTGTCATCTAACATACACGTAGGTACTTACTTACCTTCGAATCGTTTAATTGTCTCCGCTGATAAACCCCACTCTCCTAAATATACGAGACCTAAGACAAAATAAGTACCTAATTAGGGCACCTTAATTAACACGTTATAACGCACAATTTTTACACCCACGAGATCTCACCGATATTGAGATCCATATTTTTCGATTATTCCACTGCGTCACAGGTCCACTCCGAACGAAAGTGACGAAACACTGCTGGTTAATGTTGTGACTTGTGAAAGCATCAAAACGCAGCAGTGTTGCTATGTAACGTTTCCTAAAATGTTACATTTTATGCTGCAAAAGTAACATCAGTTTGTTTTTTTTTACGTGTAAAATAATATATGATATCTAATGGTGTATTTAATCTTATGATAAAACAGACTAATTAAAATCAACTTACATAATAAGAAATCACCTTTTATATTCTCTGTTACAAATCAATTTAAGCACAAATAATTTAAAATTGTACAAGAAAATGACTTTATTATTTAGTGTGCAAAAAAAACGGCCAAGTAAATGGTATAATCAAGGGTTAAGATTCTTATGTACCAGCAGCAACTCTAGTACGCAGACAGTAGTCTGCTTGCAGAAAGCGTTTTAAAATATTGATTATATTAATTTTCATGTTGCGTATGGAAGTACATTGAAATTCATTTCATGTACATAATAAAATCTAATCACGATTGGTTTTCAAAGATAAAAAGAAGGTAAGTTAAGTAATGAAAAAGTGCCAGACTTTGCACTAAATATGCTAAACGGCAACACTGGCGCACTTTTTTTGACAATTCCGAGTACAATGCCAACTGTACCTCACGAACTGAGCGAGAAGTAAGTACAATGAAAGAAAGGGTACGAGATATTAAGAATACTTCGTGACCGTTGAGTGTCAAGGTTAAGAACGAACATTTCAAAGGGTTGTACATATAATGTGTAGGTAGGTATCTAATTAAACTTTAAATCTAGCTGTTTAAAGTTCGGTTTCAACGCCGTTACGCTTTGACGGAGGGATTGAGGCTGTTGTGGTGGTGTGGTGTAAGTAAATTACCTACTTACAAAATTTCTACTTCACTGAGTAAGTAGGTAATTTTTAGGCTCCCATAGCCAAATGGTAAAAACGGAAATCCTTATAATTTCGTCATGTCCGTCAGGCGCGGTCCAGATAAATATTAGAGGGGGGGTGTTAGGTTTTTTTTTTGGGGGGGGGGGGGGGGGGTCACGAGACACATAATTGGTAAAATAAAATGATTTTTTGTACCTATGGGATGTGTCCGGTTTTGGGGGGGCTCATGACCCTCACGACCCCCTAGAACCGCCACAGATAGAGTGGTTCTTGAAGAAGGTTTTAGTAAGTAAATAGGTATATAATTTGTTATAGTTGTCTGTATATTAGATGAAATATGACGATGTTAGTAGGTAGGTCGAACCACTAGGCCACCACGACTTTTTCGTGGTGGCCTAGTGGTTCGACCTACCTACTGCCTCTCATGCAGAGGGTCGTGGGTTCGATTCCGGCACCTCTAAGTTTACTTATGTGCGAAATTCTATTTGAATTTACCACTGAGCTTTTCGGTAAAGGAAAACATCGAAAAAAGGGTACTATTTTTTGACCTACATATTCCGTAGGTACTATTTGGGTACTATTTATTTGCATAGTCAGACCCTGGATATCGTTACGGTGTACGCTAGCTTGACAGTCACCTTACTATACCCATTTTAATTACTAAAAAACCGGCCAAGTGCGTGTCGGGCCACGCACAAATTATAGGGTTCCGAAGTTGACGATGCCCACAGTACCTTTAGGCTGCGGTATGGCGTGCCCGCCCGCCCGACGCGGCGTCGCCCCTGCCGCTCGAATAAAAACATTGGTTTTTTTAATTATCATTACGATAGATAATAATTATCTAGAAATTATATTTAAAATTACTTACGTGCCTCGTAACTTGATATTTAGAACCTGTTTTACACAGCTTACGACGTTATATTAGTAATTTTCAATAGTATGTATATTGGATATTTATTTTTCCGTACGCATTTTATAAGTTGGTCGACTATAACCCGGAAACTTGTATAGCCTTCTTAGCTGTGATAATTTTCCTTTCAACTGCATCATATATTACACCACCCTGAATTTTTTCATCCTTCCAAAAAAACACCATTGAGCTGGCAGGGGGGGGGGGGGACACTCGACTCTAACAAAAACTGGCACTTAAAAGCTTTATATTTCACTAGCGCATCCCTTAATCAAAACATGGTTTTAACAAACCCACAATATTTTTTCAATACCTATTTAACGACACCTTACATCATGGGGTAGGCAGGAAAAAAAATACATCCCCACTTTACGAGTAGGGCAGGTACCCTAAAAAATTTTTTTTTTTCAAAATTTTATTATACCACTTTGTCGACGTAACTAATATGTATATTAATGCCAAATTACAGCTTTCTAGAATAAAGCGTCTCTGAGCTATGCTGCGGAGACATGGCGAAACTATAAGGGTTCCTTGAGGACTTCGGAACCGGAATTTAGTTGAAGGATTAATATTGAATTAAGTATTTCCGCTTAGTAATTTGGTCCCTACTCATTAAGTTCGGTGTTTATCCCGGAAGAACGCTTAGTTCCGACTTGAACGCTGTAACCGAATTCTACGCGGACGAAGTGGCGGGTAAAAGCTAGTTAAATCTAAAATCGATGTTGATGTATTGATGTTGTTTCATGATAATGATGACTAAAGAATTTAACCCGTTCATATCGTTGTTTTAACCATGATTCGGGTACTCGTTAGAACATTCGAACGTGTTGATCTAGCTTTATTATCTTGTTGTGGCTTTTACCTGTTTACATTGTTATCCCGCTTATCCCAACTGCCTATTGCAACTACCTAGGGAACGGTTGAAACAACTGTTAAGAACAAGACAACTGTTAGTTTAACCATTAGAACATATTTATTTAGCTTATTGTATTGATGTTGTTTCTTACCAGCGTATATTGTTGTCCCAACTGTTCATGTGACAGTTAAAACCAACACTTGAAAGGGTTAAGTCAACCGTATTTTTTTTGGACAGGGCTAGTTGAATAATTGATCTATCTTTCTATATCTTGTTGTGGTTTTCACCTACTTAAACAAGTACAGCATTTCAAGTATTTGGGTCCAATGACCCAAATACTTGAAATGATGTACCTACTTGTTTAAGCAGAGACCCAGTGGTCTCTGAGGACTTAAATGATAGTATGGACATTGAAAGGGAGCGCAGGGCGCTGGCTGTTCGCAGCAACATGTTAAGTTGCAGGTTTGCACGGTGCACCAATCAGGTAAAGGTCACGCTTTTTAGGGCATACTGCCAGTTTTTTTACACCTGCAGCCTATATGGGCCAAATGCAGGCAGCGGGCATACCTACAGCGCTCTGCGAGTGCAATACTTACAACAATGCATTCAGGGTTGAGGGCTGCCCCGCTACTGCAGCGCGTCAACGATGTTTGCGGTAGCAAGGACGGACGATTTTTACGTGATCATCAGGAAGCTATGTAGTTCTCTCCTCAAGAGGCTATTGATATTTACCTTTAACCATACATTTGGGATGGCCGCAAGTGTGGAGATCTGTCCTCCCAATAAGTACAACATGAGGCTGTACCGGCGGACAGCCATCCCCACTTGCCAAACTACTTATTGCCAAGGAAGGAAGCGAATTGGAGTGGGCTATGTGAACTGGAAAATTGGTCTATGGAGTGAGGTAATGGACATCTGCCTCATCAATATCAAGTGTCAAATGACTTTTTTTGCAAAGAATCTAACCCGTTCTTATCGTTATTTTAACGATGATTCAGGTGCTTGTTTGAACATTCGAACGTGTTGATTTAGCGTATATCTGGCTGTGGCTGCTTATATTGTTATCCCAACTGCCCGAAGAACGGTTGAGACAAATATTTATGATGGCTAGTTTAACCATTCAAACATGTTTATTTGGCTTATTGTATTGATGTTGTTTCTACCAGCGTATGTTGTTCTCCCAACTGTTCATGTGACAGTTAAATCAGACACTTGAAAGGATTGGGTCAATCTTTTTTTTGTACAGGACTCAACCTGTTTATATAGTTATTTTACCCGTAGCTCGTGCGTTAGGTTAACAATTCAAACGTGTTTATTTAGCTCTTAGTGTTGCTATAGTTTTTACATGTTTAATTTTGTTAACTCAACTATTTGTGTGATGGTTAAAACAAACATTTCAAACGATTGTCTCAAATGATTTTTTTTTGTAAGGAATTTTACCTGTTCATATCGTTGTTTTAACTATGATTCGCGTGCTCATTTGAACATTCAAACATGTTGATCTAGCGTTATAACTTGCTGTGGCTTTTACTTGCTTATATTGTTACCCCGACTGTCTGGGTAATAGTTGAGACAAATATTTAAGATGGCTAGTTTAACCATTCAAACATGTTTATTTAGCTTATTGTATTGATGTTGTTTCTACCAGCGTATGTTGTTGTGTCAACTGTTCATGTGACAGTTAAATCAGACACTTGAAAGGGTTGGGTCAATCTTTTTATTTTGTACAGTATTCAACCTGTTTATATTGTTATTTTAACCCTAGCTCGTGCGTTAGGTTAACAATTCAAACGTGTTTACTTAGCTCTTATTGTTGCTATAGTTTTTACATGTTTAATTTTGTTAACTCAACTGTTTGTATGATAGCTAAAACAAACATTTCAAACGGTAGTGTCAAATGAATTTTTTTTGTAACGAATTTTACCTGTTCGTATCGTTGTTTTAACCATGATTCGCATGCTCGTTTGAACATTCGAACATGTTGATCCAGCGTATATCTTGTTGTGGCTTTTACCTGCTTATATTGTTATCCCAACTGTCTGGGTAATAGTTGAGACAAATATTTAAGATGGCTAGTTTAACCATTCAAACATGTTTATTTAGCTTATTGTATTGATGTTGTTTCTACCAGCGTATATTGTTGTCCCAACTGTTCATGTGACAGTTAAATCAGACACTTAAAAGGGTTGGGTCAATCTTTTTTTTTGTACAGGCAGGACTCAACCTGTTTATATAGTTATTTTACCCCTAGCTCGTGCGTTAGGTTAACAATTCAAACGTGTTTATTTAGCTCTTAGTGACGCTATAGTTTTTACCTGTTTAATTTTGTTAACTCAACTATTTGTATGATAGTCAAAACAAACATTTCAAACGGTAGTGTCAAATGAATTTTTTTTGTAACGAATTTTACCTGTTCGTATCGTTGTTTTAACCATGATTCGCATGCTCGTTTGAACATTCGAACATGTTGATCCAGCGTATATCTTGTTGTGGCTTTTACCTGCTTATATTGTTATCCCAACTGTCTGGGTAATAGTTGAGACAAATATTTAAGATGGCTAGTTTAACCATTCAAACATGTTTATTTAGCTTATTGTATTGATGTTGTTTCTACCAGCGTATATTGTTGTCCCAACTGTTCATGTGACAGTTAAATCAGACACTTAAAAGGGTTGGGTCAATCTTTTTTTTTGTACAGGCAGGACTCAACCTGTTTATATAGTTATTTTACCCCTAGCTCGTGCGTTAGGTTAACAATTCAAACGTGTTTATTTAGCTCTTAGTGACGCTATAGTTTTTACCTGTTTAATTTTGTTAACTCAACTATTTGTATGATAGTCAAAACAAACATTTCAAACGGTTGTCTCAAATGTTTTTTTTTTGTAACGAATTTTACCTGTTCGTATCGTTGTTTTAACCATGATTCGCATGCTCGTTTGAACATTCGAACATGTTGATCCAGCGTATATCTTGTTGTGGCTTTTACCTGCTTATATTGTTATCCCAACTGTCTGGGTAATAGTTGAGACAAATATTTAAGATGGCTAGTTTAACCATTCAAACATGTTTATTTAGCTTATTGTATTGATGTTGTTTCTACCAGCGTATATTGTTGTCCCAACTGTTCATGTGACAGTTAAATCAGACACTTAAAAGGGTTGGGTCAATCTTTTTTTTTGTACAGGCAGGACTCAACCTGTTTATATAGTTATTTTACCCCTAGCTCGTGCGTTAGGTTAACAATTCAAACGTGTTTATTTAGCTCTTAGTGACGCTATAGTTTTTACCTGTTTAATTTTGTTAACTCAACTATTTGTATGATAGTCAAAACAAACATTTCAAACGGTTGTCTCAAATGTTTTTTTTTTGTAACGAATTTTACCTGTTCGTATCGTTGTTTTAACCATGATTCACATGCTCGTTTGATAATTCGAACGTGTTGATCTAGTGTATATCTTGTTGTGGCTTTTACCTGCTTATAATGTTATCCCAGCTGTCTGGGTAAAAGTTGAGACAAATATTTAAGATGGCTAGTTTAACCATTCAAACATGTTTATTTAGCTTATTGTATTGATGTTGTTTCTACCAGCGTATATTGTTGTCCCAACTGTTCATGTGACAGTTAAATCAGACACTTGAAAGGGTTGGGTCAATCTTTTTATTTTGTACAGTATTCAACCTGTTTATATTGTTATTTTAACCCTAGCTCGTGCGTTAGGTTAACAATTCAAACGTGTTTACTTAGCTCTTATTGTTGCTATAGTTTTTACATGTTTAATTTTGTTAACTCAACTGTTTGTATGATAGTTAAAACAAACATTTCAAACGGTTGTCTCAAATGATTTTTTTTGTAACGAATTTTACCTGTTCATATCGTTGTTTTAACCATGATTTGCATGCTCGTTTGAACATTCGAACGTGTTGATCGAGCGTATATCTTGTTGTGACTTTTACCTGCTTATATTGTTATCCCAACTGTCTGGGTAAAAGTTGAGACAAATATTTAAGATGGCTAGTTTAACCATTTGAACATGTTTATTTAGCTTATTGTATTGATGTTGTTTCTACCAGCGTATATTGTTGTCCCAACTGTTCATGTGACAGTTAAATCAGACACTTGAAAGGGTTGGGTCAATCTTTTTATTTTGTACAGTATTCAACCTGTTTATATTGTTATTTTAACCCTAGCTCGTGCGTTAGGTTAACAATTCAAACGTGTTTACTTAGCTCTTATTGTTGCTATAGTTTTTACATGTTTAATTTTGTTAACTCAACTGTTTGTATGATAGTTAAAACAAACATTTCAAACGGTTGTCTCAAATGATTTTTTTTGTAACGAATTTTACCTGTTCATATCGTTGTTTTAACCATGATTTGCATGCTCGTTTGAACATTCGAACGTGTTGATCGAGCGTATATCTTGTTGTGACTTTTACCTGCTTATATTGTTATCCCAATTGTCTGGGTAAAAGTTGAGACAAATATTTAAGATGGCTAGTTTAACCATTTGAACATGTTTATTTAGCTTATTGTATTGATGTTGTTTATACCAGCATATATTGTTGTTCCAACTGTTCAAGTGACAGTTAAATCAGACACTTAAAAGGGTTGGGTCGATCTTTTTTTTTTTGTACAGGACTCAACTTGTTTATATAGTTATTTTAACCCTAGCTCGTGCGTTAGGTTAAACATTCCAACATGTTTATTTAGCTCTTGGTATTCCTATAGTTTTTACCTGTTTAATATTGTTAAATCAACTGTTTGTATGATGGTTAAAATTAGCATTTCAAACGGTTGTCTCAAATGTATTTTTTTTGTAAAGAATTTAACACGTTCATATCGTTGTTTTAACCAAAATTCGGGTGCTCGTTTGAACATTCGAATGTGTTGATCTAGCTTTTCATATTGATGTGGTTTTTGCCTGTTTGTGTTGTTATCCCAACTGTTTGTGGAATGGTTGAGACAAACGTTTGAAAGGGTTATGCCAATCATCTTGGTACCAACAGTCACAATTTGATTAAACCAACTATTGTGAACAGGTATAGTTAACAAATTTATTTTGTTGTATCTTGTAATCAATAAATGATTGATTATCTTTTGTTATTTTAATGTATTTACTTTGTTAATTTTATTATTTAAATTGTTATTTTAACATTTCAATCAATAAAATCAACAATTACCTATTGAATTATGCATGAATAGTTACGCCAACATGGACAAATAGGTAAAAACAACTGTTTTCAAACCAACAAAAACTTTTCTGTGAAAACAACAATTTGTTCGTGTTGCATTAACCCATCATTTTGTAAATTCAACTAATTTGTCGCCAACACGTGCAAAATCAACCTTTTTGTTCTTTCAGTGTAGAAAAGCACGATTTCGCACACAATTTGAATGAGGTGTCAATGTTTGCGTGCGAGGACGTCTATGTGCGTGCGAGGACGTCTGTACACTTGTAAATGTGTGTGTATAAACTACGTGGGCCAATGATTCATTCTCCATCTCCGGATGAAACAAATGACGGTAAGGCGAGTTGGGCGCGAATTGCGCGCCGGCTAGATTCAGGCAGTCATTCCGTGGCCATTCTGTACTTAGTACTATTAGCATGTAAGTACGAGTAGAAGACATACGAGTACATTTAAATAAAAAAAATAAAAATCATTTATTTTCAGACGATATAAATCCATATTTTAGTTAGTAACAATTAGCTTACATTCTATGTTATTATTGTGAAAATGTCAATAAGAATTAAAATTGAAAATAATTATTTACGTCAATAAAAATATCAGATTATATTTAAGAACTAGCTTTTCCCCGCAACTTCGTATGCGCAGAAATATTATAAAGTAAAATCCCGATTTTTCCCGTTCCCGTGGGAATTTTGCAAAATCCTTTCTTAGCGGATGCCTACGTCATAACATCTACCTGCATGCCAAATTTCAGCCCGATCCGTCCAGTGGTTTGGGCTGTGCGTTGATAGATCACTATGTCAGTCAGTCAGTCACCTTTGAGTTTTATATATTTAGATGAAGGAGAAGGATCAATTTTCTATTATTAAAGACAGAACCTATCAATCAATAAACCTGCCAGCTGCCTACCAGTCAAATCATTTAACATTCATAGCTGTTATTGATTTCAAACGCTACTCAGACATTACATATTCAATAGTCCTACCACATGACATGACGTATTGCAAGATCGTCCCGTTTCTTGACGTCACATTATTTCAAAGGATTTCTTCTCGGAATTCGCAATCTTCGATTGAATATGCCGCGAATTTATGGCATTTATCTCATGTTAGTGGCACGCGGTAACAATAACTTTTAAACCGACATGAAATAGGTTCGTCGGAATCCGTTATTGATGAATGGCGTTTTATTTATAGCTGCGTAAATAGAAACCATTACGTTTTATATTGCATTCGGTATAAATTAAGTTAAATTTACAACGTTAGATACATGCTCAATTCGTCGTATGTTGTTGTACGTTATTATATTAAAAAAAAACAACGGGTTCCACTCAGGGAGTGCCGGCAGAAGTGAAAACTTGAATATTAACGTTGTAGAAAGAAAGGGGGATACTTCCTCTCCTACGCCCTACGCCGCGCCGGCGGTCTGCTGGCTTCAATGACAATGTAACAGTTTTTCGATCAGGTCACGTGTCCGTCTTACGGTCACGTGATCAGTCGCGAGTTTAACATTTTTTTTCCATCACAAAATGTGCACAGCGCTTTCTTGTGCTTTCTTTTGCAAATTTCTTGAAGATGCATGATAATTACGCGCGTGCGTGTAGAGCATGCGAGTGCTTCGGACACTCAACACTTCATGCAGGTTGAGGTTACTTTTACATTATTGTTTAATTTGTGATAAGTAAAAATGTCGGTGCATACCTATTCTTTGATCTCAAAGGTCACATACCGCGGTCGAAGGGTGGCGGGTGGACCTTCGGGCATTTTCGGAGGCTTATGTCTAACAAAAGGACGTTAAAGATCCCATCAAACGGATTGCCTTTGTATGGAAGCCGTGCAAGCTCGTGCTCGCTCGTCCGTATTGGATGGACGGCTCTTCGTTTATCTGATTGACTCCATGAAAAGAAGCAGATATCGATTATATTATTTACTACTTAAGTAGTTGTGACCTGCTACTTCGTCCAAGTGAAATATAAAAAATGTCTGCTTTCTGCATGTAAATCGGTTGAGTACTTTCGGAGACATACAAAAAAAGAAAGAACCAGACGTAAAATACCTACAAATATGTTTTACATTACGCCTAAGATACGTGACATTAATCGTTGTTTATATTATTATGTTCTTCTGAGTTGTAAGATACTACTGGAAAAATCTTTTTTCGCAAACCCATCGACAATAGATATCTACCTGCACTTATATAACTCCACTCCTACTATGTATGGTTTCTACTTCGACTTTATTACAAACTAGCTTCTGCCCGCAAATTCGTCCGCGTGGAATTCGGTAGCCATAGGCTGCCTTCCCCAGGGTTCCAAATATCTCCATAGCACATTTCATCTAAATTGATGTAGCAGTTGCAGCGTGAAGAGGTAATATACAGACAGACAGAGCTATTTTCGCATTTATAATATTAGAATGGATGTCGAACATCGCTCGTTACAATTTCAAATTTAAATAACCGACTTAAATTTCTCTCAACTCTTCAAAAAATTCATTTCTGCAAGACCATTACTTGGCATTGGCATGCCTCCATGCCGGCGGTATATACACGCTAAAAATCGCTAGTAAAATATACCCAACCGCAACGAAATCGGGTCACTTTGTATAGGATCTTCCATACAAAGGGACCCAATTTCATTGCGGTTGAGTGTAGTTTTATCCGAGTACTTGAAGTGAGCGGGGTTCGGGAAAAATACAGGACCGCCTCGGGCAAGCCGCCGGCGAGGCGGATTGAAATATTGAGTGCAGCCACTCGAGCGCGCCGGGAGGCAATATGATTCCCGGACATTATAAACATGGAATTTCAGCACATACATCTTCAAGTCGATAAATAATCAATTAAGCTTCCATGGAGTTACTCGTTACTTTAGTGAGCGTTCCATTTGGCTGTTAATAATACTTGATTTTTACTTCGTAGTACTACGTAACGTTACGCGACGTAAAAATGTTAAATAGGTAAAGGTAACTTATAGAACATTGAGGAAGTCTTACGGGTCGGAAATATATGAATCTTACTAGCATCCCCTGTGTATTTCGGCATGCAAACTCCCATGCATCGCGATAATAACCGACATTAGAGCTGCCCGTTGTAGTACAAAATTAGTATTTAAATAATATGGAATAAAAAGAAACTTTTCTCCATACCCAATTTTATTAAAATCATGTCACTGAATGTGTAATTGTGTACTGCCTACACATGTATTATGCTTTGTACTAAGCGCACCACAATTCGCAGCATAGGTTGGCCATTATGACCCATTTTAAATGCCCCGGTGTGCAGAGCGGAGATGACCCCGATCCGAGGCTGATTTTAATAATCCCTGATGGAATCGATAAGCCATTTACATAAATATTAAATTCCAAGAATTTACTATAAAGCTCATAAGGAAAATTTGAGGGACGGGCCGACGCTCTCTTCGTTGGAAATGAGTGATGAAAATTTGATAACCAAAGATAAATTGAGTACCAATGGATATATATTTATATATTTCTAGTACCTAATAACTACAAGGCAGACTTTTTGGAAATAAAAGATAATTTAAATCCATCTCAATTACCAACTAAATACTTTATTTATGTATAGTATATAGCGATACTGATCTGTGACATTTTTTTTATTTATAAGTAATTTTTAGTTCTAGTTCTAGTTTTTAGTTTCAGTTTCATTTTTGTTGCCTAAAATAAAGTGTATAGTATAATATATCTAATTTCAAATTGTGATCAACTGTTTGAACTTCCAACCTTCGACCCAATCCGACAGCAGCTGCGCCTATTGAAAATGCTAATTAAAAGTAAGGAGACCTTGTTATGGAGTGTTAATGCCGTCCTGTTTGATACCCCCGTGTTGTGTCATCTGGTACGAGATCCGGTATAACAAATATATACCCTCATCTTATGTCAAGTTACTTTATACCTACGTAATGAATTGGAAAGTTGCCTAACTAAATCATGGTCCGAACCTGGTAAATAAGAAAATGTAATTATATCTTTTAACTCATTGATTATTAAAAAACAGAATATGACATGATATGAGTATGATATGGAATTGAAAAAATAAGTAAATATATGAGGCCTGGCCGATTCTCTCCAGTGGTTCAACCGCTCATTATATTCGCTAAGTTTTGTGATGTGGTGTGATTTAGTAATAACGATTTCTAACAATTTGTAATACAGAAAACATTCGCACCAACAATGGTAGTTTCAGATGCAATAAAAATAGAATACTTATGTCTTCTCACATTTATCTGCATAAAAATGCAGAAATGGTACATAAACAGGGCTTGAAACACCGATAGCATAACCTTCCTATTGTCGGCTTAGTAGCTTATACGATCACTAAAGGTAGTAAGGTCATAATTATGGTGCCAAATAGGTGGCACTTTAGATGCAACCTAAAAGTAATATACATGGTGGGTCAAAAAATATGGCAAATAATTAACCCACAGTATCGGCTATCGATTCTAAGCATCTTGTATAGGTTTTTAATTTTTTTTGAGTTGATATAAAAAAATATTTTGTATAGGATTCAAGCGTCGCTCACACAACCATCCCATATACAATAATTTTTTTTACCAACTCAAAAAAAATTAAAGACCTATACAATATACTTAGAATCGATAGCCGATACTGAGGGTTAATTATTTGCCATATTTTCTGACCCACCGTGTATACTATGAAAAATACACTTTCTGCTATTATATTCACAATATGATACCGGATCTCGCACTAGAACGCCATCCCGTGCGCCGCGCTGTGCAGGCGAGCCTGCGCGTCGCAACTAGGTCACCCGGACACCTCCCCGGCTCCTAGAGGTAATATCCCCGCAACGGCATAGCGAGACGAGATGTCCTTTATTGGCTGAACGGTTGACTACATCGAAGTGTGTTTGCGGCTTTGGGAGAGTCGCAATGTTAGAAATTAATTTCTTTGATCCCTTATTTCCACTTTGGTACCTAAGTACTCTTTTATATTAAGTATTAGTTATTATGTAAAGATTATTCAAATTATTAAATCACCTGTTTCTACAATACCGGATACCGGAAAATGATGGAAAATGATTTTGTTTTTACCCGCTCCGCTTTTACCCAAGGTTCATTTAAAATTGGAGTTTTAAACCGGCCCGGCTTTTCAGAAAATATTAATGAAGAAAGTGGGACCCAATGCATTTTTCGCACCAATGATCTATCTGACTGTAACATGTTCTATCCAAAAAACCAATTAGTTGAACTGATCGTTACGTACAAACATTGACAGAATTATCCTAATAACCAAAAAGATGCAGCCGGTCTCAAGTAAATATGCTTACAAATATTTCAAGCCTTTTTGGTGATCGATTTTTTGGAAAATTAATATTTGCCTAGAATTGATACACGCGATTCAAGAAATTATCTAAACGATGAAAACACATTAAGTAAAATTCACTGAGAAATTGTACAAGAGAGCGAACAGCTTTCCTTCGTCCTTAAGTCCGGTATCTCGCATCGCCGTTTTGGGCTTTTAGGGAAAATTAACGCACTTTATTTCCCATTCTTTGACACGCCGTCGACTTTATTGGGGACTCGAGTGATATAGACTGCCGGGGGAACATTTTAAGCTGAATAAGATTACGTGAAAGCGCTTTTTTTCATACTTACAAGCGTTTTATGAGCTTGATTGAATTGAAATTGTATTTAGTCAAGTCCTTGATGGAAATGTCGTGAACGTTTCTTACTGTGACCCAAATTAAATATGTTAAACACGCCGACTATATGTATACGTACTTTTAAATTATATTTTATAATTATTTTACCAATTTGACATGTAAAAAGTATTATGAATAAAATGAATATGAATATGAATATATATTTAACCCTGCTTCTAAACATTTTTATCAACCGCTTTTCAAACAAAAAAAAAACTTAATTAAAATTGGGTCATGTTGTGAGGAGCTTCTCTACATAGATTCTTACAGGCGCGTCAAGAATTGCTTAAACCGATTTATGGCAATAAGTTGAAAAAAAAGGAAGTTGTAAATAATCTAACTGATCTCTATAATAACGTTACGGAAAACATGACGTTATACTTATAGGTCGTCATTCGTTAACTAAGTGCCCGACCGTCTTTGAGGTGCGACAGACGTGGGGGGCATGACGACAGCGGGGACGGCGAGGGTTTCGGGGAGACCAACCACGCGCGTTGCACTTTTCACACTGGCCGTCAGCAAAAATGAGGAAACTAGCTGCGTATGACCATTTGGCATGCAATGATACTTGACAGTTCTTTTCTGTCAAATAGAGTTAGATGCCATTTATGATGAGTCCCCAAGCCACCGTTTCGTTATGCAGATTTCCTTGGGCGTGCGCGGTTTAAGCTGTGGTGCATGACGACATAAATTTCACCGCCCCCCCCCCTGCCGCCCGACCGTCTGTTACCCCCAGGGAGGGTCGGGCACGAAGTTGAAAAACTATAGTCATAGAAGAAGTAAGTTAAACTTAGAATTTCAAACAAATCAGCGTACGCCCGAAATAAGTCTTAAATGTGATAATAGATGTCGCTGCCTACAAATTGTAGCCTGCATACAAATTTGAACTCCATGAGCAACATCTAGATGGCGCTTTACAGGCAAAGTATGAAAATTTAAGCTCCCTGGCGCCCCGATGTGCGCCGTAATGTAAGGAGATTGACAGTCTTATATAATTACATTGTCTCTGCTATAGTATAACCAATTTCCGTTTATCTATTTTTTTTCATTGTCAAAGGATAGAAAATCAAGCACCGTTTAAGTAGTCTACATTGTAATGAATTGAAGCGCGCGACATCTTCAATTTTCAGTTCAAGAATTGTGGAAGAATTCAATTACGTACCTATCTGTTGAAAAGTCTCGTCTAGAAATCGAATAACCGTCTTCTGCAGATCTAGACAGTTAAGGCGTTGGATGAAGCCGTTTGATTTTATAGAAGGAAGTGATTTTCATTCTTCAATCCTATTTATTATAGAGCAGCTGGTGAGCTGCTTCGGATGAGTTTTTAAGGAGAATGATATCAGTAAGTATGTATTGCAAAAATTCACGATTTTTTAAATCTTCGGCTAGCTAGCACGTCTTGTAAGTTACCTATCAGTCTGTCTGTAATCTCTTCACGCTTCAACTGCTGGACCGATTTAGATTAAATTTGGCATGGAGATAGATAGTTGGAGTCCCGGGAAAGCATATCTAGGCTACTTTTTATTCAGAAAAAAGCACAGTTCCCGCCGGAAAGAAGTCGCGGGCTGAAGCTAAGCTACCTAGTACTTCTATAACTAACTAGCTGACCCCGTGGACTTCGTACCGCCTTAAACCTCACGGAGCCCGAGACCTTTCCAACGAATGCAAAACCATGGAAATCGGTTCGTGCGTTCTGGAGTTATGCGTCAGGGAGGAAAACCCGACTTATTTTTATATAGTAGATTAACTTTAACCATCTACATATATACTAATAGTACATATATACATATATGTATGCTAATATGCTTAGTATAATTAGCGATGATAGGTACGCAAATCCTAAGTCCACGCGGGATGCAGCAGCAATTGAAGCAACAGCATTCTTCGCCTTAAGTACGTAAACCGGGGAACTTCAAAATATTTGTTTAATATTAACTTTCCTCCCATATTTCCAGAGCACGTCATTCTTGTTTTATATTTTAAAACACGCTTTCGTCCCAAGTTAATAAAGCGTAGTTTGGGTTGTGATATTATATTTAAAATAGAAGTTTAAAATTTTTGTACCGACTCTAAGTAAGGCCCGGTGGTCTTATATCCACAAAGAAGCTGTCAATTTTCAACTATCCGTAGTCAAAACGAGGCGCTTTGTGGATATAGGAACCGAGCTTAAACCTAATTTCATAATTGAAATAATTTTACGGAGTGATCTAAGACCGACTAAAGTAGAGATCTTCTACTATCTAAAGTCCTGCGCCTTCACATTTCAAAATGCTTCAATTTTTTTATTATTATTAAAAAAGCACCAACAACACTCTCAACGCATAGTTGATAGCTGTCTCAGCATGCACACGTGTGTTGAGAGTGTTGGTGGTGCTTTTTAAATACATTGAAGCGTTTTGAAATGTGAAGGCGCGGGACTTTACACAGTAGAAAATCTCTAGCTTTAGAGAACTTTTAACATACTAGTGAAGACTTGAATTTTACATTAGGACAATATTTACACCTTAAATAGTTACGTAGGCAAGAGACACCCTTCTACACCTGCCCTCAAAACTAACGCATTTCCATCAGCACGCAATGAACCCTTCCGATTAATCTCCTATATCGAGACTAGGGGGTTATTGCCCGGCTTTCAACGACCACTTACCGACTACCGTGATCCTTTCATTAGCTATTTTCATTGACGACCTGAGAAGACATAACCATACAAAGAGGTAAGGATAATGCTAATGGATTACGATCTTTACTGCAGGCTTAGAGAAGCACCTCTGAGGTTACCTATGTACGAAATTCATTTTGTGTTTGCTTTTCGGCGAAGGAAAACATCGTGAGGAAACCTACACGCATCTACGTAGTAATTCAGGGATTTATGTGAAGTTCCCAATGCGCACAGGACCAGCGTGGGAACTATAGCCCAAGCTGTCTCGTGATGAGAGGAGCTCTGTTCCCAGTAGTGGGACGTAAATAGGCTGTAATTGTGGTGGAGTTGTCTATATTAGCATTTTTTTTTCTACCAATACGCATACTATAACTACGCATAGCCCACCTAATGGTAAGTGGTCACTGCGGCCAATGGACACCGAAATCCTATGATCCTTTATTAAGAAACCATAAGATCTCGAATGTGTTGCCTACCCTGAGGCCTAAGATGGAATGCCTCTGAGCCAGAAATTTCACCGGCTGCCTTTTGAGAATAGTCTTTAATTTGTTCATTGCTAACCTATCATGGGTGTAGCGAAAGCTTTCTTATGGGGGGAGTCCATAACTACACCTTTATAAAGGGGGTGGGCGTCGAAGGGTTCATGTAGGATGTAATTTTTAAACATCTACTGCGTGAATATGTTTTTTTCTCTACTATGGGAGATATTCAGCCCCCCCCCCTGAACACCCCCTTATAAACACCCTTGTTAACTACATTCGTTGCTGGTTGCTGCGAGGTCTCTGCCGTCGCACATTCGTAGTCGCTTTCCTGTACAAAGCAGGCAAACGATAAGATTGGCTACGGCGTAGCGCGTAGCAGATGGTGGTCTGCTACGCGCCACGCATTAAACGTAAAGTCAAATTCATAGTGTAGCACGACATGTGTCAAAAAATGCTTGCGGCGCTTACGGGAACTCCTACGAAAAGTTCGAAATGTAAATGTCTTCAACGTATTTGAAGGTTGAGGTAAAACGTGAAGGCAACCGACGTGTTTGCTTAGTTGAATATGGCAGAACTTATAAGTAAGTTGAGTTCATCAATATGTGCACCCTTATGTATGTACTTTACTCCGTTGTAATAAATTCCAAATGTTGTGTTCTATCACGAAAAAAAAAAATTTTTTTCTTTCTTTCAAATGTGTGCACATATTAATGAACTTGACTGTAACTAGGGCCTCTGGTCGCACTTAGACGACGAGGTCGTTAGTTTCCATTTAAGGAGAGAAAAAGTATAGTCACGGACTTTAATACACTCAACAGCAATGAAAACGGATCAATTTGTACAGGATTTTCCATACAAAGTGACCCGTTTCATTGCTGTTGAGTGTAGTTTGCTTCAGTCTATTTTCTATTTTCATGTTATTTTGGAAAATTAAGTGTTCTTTGCGTACTTAATGAGCCACTTGCCACTATCTTCCTATTTAAGCTGTGTAATGCAAATCGTGTACACATTTTAGCCTTACAATCTCGTGCATGCATACAAGATGCACAAATAGGGGAGGCTTATAGTGCATTCACACGCTTGGCAAGTTTCTGAAAACATACAGGACGCAGCCATACTTTAGGATGAGATATTGCCACGTATCTCATATACCTAATGTATTGCCGTTCTGCTCTAATATAATATAATAGCTGTGTCCTGGGGATTGATTCCGGACGTAAAGAAATTTCATTGGGATCCTCTAGGAAACGTCAAAAGGCCGCGGCGCTCAAATTGAACCTTAAATCTAGCTACTTAAAATTCAGTTTCAACACCATTACGTTTTGACGGCAGTGATACAGACTCTCTATATCCCTATGTACCGTTTCGAATAGAGCGTATGTATGTATGCTTGCCGAAGCTTGCCAAACGTGTAAACGTATCATTAAAAGTTGTTAATTAAAAAGCCGGTTGAAGCCGTGGTGGCCTAGTGGTTCAACCTACCGCCTCTCATGCAGAGGGACGGGGGTTCGATTACGGCTCGCACCTCTGAGTTTACTTATGTGCGAAATTCAATTTGAATTTACCACTGAGCATTTCGGTGAAGGAAATCATTGCGAGGAAACCTGCACGCATCTGCGAAGTAATTCAAAGATGTGTGTGAAGTCCCCTATCCGCACTGAGCCATAGCCCAAACCCTCTCTGATCTCGATGACAGGAGGCCTGTGCCCAGCAGTGGGCCGTAAATAGGCTGTTGTAGTAGTAGTAGTAATCATAAAGCCCGTCTTGTCTGTACAGGACGGCTACGGCGTAGCACGTGTTCGTAGACCATGCTACGACCGCAGCTTAAGAATCGTTATGAATTTTACATCACCCTTGGCCGTAAAGTGGGATTTTCTGCCCGCTACGCGGAGAGAAAATCTTACTTCTTGGCCAAGGCAAGACGTACAGGACAGTACATGAACGCCACTTTGCCAGTAGGCTAAATTTACAAGGGTACTTACCTACATAATGATGTCCATCATACTTTACTACTAGAAAATCCTTCTAGGGATAAGTTCGCCTTTGTGCGTCTCTTCTCTGTATTGAAAATTGTATTTGTGTGTTTTTGTTCTGTACAACAAAGTGTTATTAACTTACTTACTACTGAATTTGTGCAATTTTTAAGCTAGTATGTGTACCGTCAGTCAAAGCATCTAAAATATATAAAGTATCGAAAATTACTATAATAATAATTAAGCTGCGCGGGGAGAAAATCTCACTTCCTGGCAAAGGCAAGACGTAAAACTTAAGCCAAACCATGGACCACGGGCGGTAATTCGTAAAGCCCCAGATCGCATATCTATGGCCCTTACCTTCGGTTCGGGCCACAAACACCTGCGTTCTGGGGCATTAACGAACTCACCGCCCTAGGTCTGTAATGTACTATTAAATTAATAGCCATCTCAAATCTGCCGAATATCACAGCCGTTCGCTCGAAGGAAGTGCACATTTCCCGGCACTAATCGACTCTGCAGACGGATCGAAGCGTCACGCCGCCGATAGAATCGACAGATTTTCACGCCCCGATAGTTTCCTAAAGGCTTTCTCTATTCGCTGCCTTCGTTCCATTCGTAGTCTTTTTTTTCCTTGTTGAAATATCAGTTTTCGGGTTGCTAAAGCAAATCGCTCGACCTTTCGCCGGAACTCTGTATCAAGTAAAGTAAAATGGTATAATTACTTACATATAGATCTTATTGCAATGCAAGTGTGATGATTTTGTATTTTTTTGATGAAGTTAATAAAGATAAGATGAAAAGATAAGGTACTACTTACTAATATTATAAGTACTACTACTACAGCCCATTTGCGTCCCACTGCTGAGCACAGGTCTCCTGTCATCGTGAGAGGGTTTGGGCTATAAGTCCCCACGCGGGCCCAGTGTGGATTGGGGACTTCACACACATCTTTGAATTACTTCGCAGATGCGTGCAGGTTTCCTCACGATATTTTTCCTTCACCGAAAAGCTCAGTGGTAAATTCAAGCCGCTGTACATGCGCTGGACCGATTTGCATTTATAAATCAGTCAATCATTTTTCATCGAGATTATTTGCTGAAAAGTTTTTTGAGGATTCTTTGAATAAGCCCAAAGTATTCTCCGCCATAACTTTGTTTTGTTCCCCTGAATCGGCAGCTAAAACGCTGTTTGGTCCGTAAAGGTCAATCCCTAGTCCGGAAGCTGGATTTACTCGCATAATGGCCCACTCCGCCGGAAGGATCCCTCAAAATACTCCATGCAAATATTTTAGGGAAAGGATTTCGATGAGCAATAAACAACCCTTTTACAGGATTGTTGTATTCTCGCTGAGTGAATGCGACAATTTGTATAAGTGCGGATTATACAAATACATTATAATATGAATGCCGAGAGATTGAGAGCCGGAAATCAAATTGTGTTACAAAGAAGGGCATATGTGACCTTATTTCAAAGCGAACCAAAGCTAATAAAGGATGACGTAGTTAGATTTAATAAAATTATCTCTGGATTGGAAATCTCGTCCAATATCTTCAGAAGGAAGAAATTCTTTGAATCATGATTATCGTGAAGGATTTAGAGTTCGCCCGGCGTAATAACTTAGTAGGTTAGTATTTGATAAATTGCCTTTGACGAAAAATGATACAAAGTAGATGGGTCTTAAATGCAAGCACGAGTGCTTTATTTTTATTACCTTAATTATGTAACAAAGTTAGGAATATTGTAATTGACATTTGAAGAAAGAGCGAAATATAATTCTACTCATATACAGTAAAAATTATTTACGTCACCCTTGGCCGTAAAGGATTTTCTGCCCGCTACGCGGGGAGAAAATCTCACTTTCTGCCCAAGGCAAGACTTTAAGGCGCCTGTAGCCGTCGATGACCTTGAGCGTTTTGAGCCCGATCCTCTCAATAATAACCGCGCCAAATACGCTAACGTAAATTACAACGATAGCAATGGTTAATTTCGCCCGCTATATTAAGTCTACCGTGGCCCAGCGGTCCAAATTCATCATGACATGAGAGCGCAAGAGGGGCGCGGGTTCAAATCACCGCTTATAAAAACTTTTTGTATATTTTTTTTATGAATTGAATACTTTTTTAATTAATTTACATGCTGAACATGGTACTAGTGATATTTAGATATTTTTAATGTTTTTTCGTATCAAAGTCGTAGTTTAAGAATATGCAATACAATTAGGCATTATGCGTATGTAGGGTAAAACCCCGATAAATGACTACATTCATAATAAAGTTCAAACAGCAGGAAAACTGGCCTGTCTGGAAAAAAAAAATTTCATGGTTTTATTAATTATAATCATGATTTTTTAATGTTAAATATTCTTGAATAAAGTCATTGTTAAAATCCGATCATTCTGTACAATCTAAATATATATTCTGTACATCTAAATATATAAAACTCAAAGGTGACTGACTGACTGACATAGTGATCTATCAACGCACAGCCCAAACCACTGGACAGATCTGGCTGAAATTTGGCATGCAGGTAGATGTTATGACGTAGGCATCCGCTAAGAAAGGATTTCCCGAAATTCCCACGGGAACGGGAAAAAACGGGGTTTTTCATTTTAATATTTCTGCGTATACGAAGTTGCGGGGAAAAGCTAGTCTAAATATAAAAAACTCAAAGGTGAGGTGACTGACTGACTGACTGACATAGTGATCTATCAACGCACAGCCCAAACCACTGGACGGATCGGGCTGAAAATTGGCATGCAGGTTCCTTAGGGAACGTATGGGAGCGCTAAGAGAGGATTTCCCGAAATTCCCACGGGAACGAGAAAAAACGGAATCTTTCATTTTAATATTTCTGCGCATACGAAGTTGCGGGGAATAGTACAATATTGCAGAGGCCGCCAAGTAGCGCATTGCCGGACGATTCTATTAGTACGAGTCCGGCAATCGCAATTGCGGCCGAGGTATATATAATGCTTTTCTTAAACAGCGAGGAAATACGTAAGGTCAGTCGGGGCAAGTGCGCCAGGATGAGGTAAGTGCGCCTAACATAAATATATCGAAACCTATAAATATTACTCAACTAGTAGTTCGCTGTTTACAAGGCATAGGGCCGAAATAAATTTAGGCGCACTCACCCCACATCAGTATTTACTAGGGTCGCTTCGCCTGTTTGCGTCCACTTAGTGGAGTTGGCAAGTTTGAAGGCGAAAATAAAAATGTTCTAACTGAAATTTTGATTATAAAAGGGATGTAATGTATTGATTATATAGTCTTTTTCAATACAACTTATAGTTTTGGTCGAAACATTTGGTGGTTTTCAAAAAAACGACACAAATAGGCAAATTAGGCGATTTACCCAGTTTGCGTCCACTTAATCCAGATTGCGTCCACCTATGGACCAGTTCGCGTCCACCAACTTAGAAAAGGAATCTGAATTGATGTTTATATAGATAATTTGTACAGAATGATCGGATTTTAACAATGACTTTATTCAAGAATATTTGACATTAAAAATCATGATTATAATTAATAAAACATTGAAGAATATTTTTTCTTAACATTGATAGAAATTTTAAACCCAAAAATGAAACGCCCACTTGTTTTGTCAAATGGACGCAGTTCTGCAAACCAGATCCAACCCACAGCATGAGAGTTTTGAGAAAAAGCCGTTTTTGTTAAAAATGTGTGTACAAATTTTTCTATAAATATTTTAAATTAAGTTTGATTGTACAATTATAGAAGATGGCTAGCTCTATTAATTGTTATGTTAATCTGTTGCAAAAAGCATTTATTACCTGATTTAGAGCCAATAAATGGGGATGGATCTTTTTAATAAAAATGCGAATGTGGGTTGGATCTTTGTTTATTTAATAAAAAAATAAGGGAAAATTATATTTACACGGTTTTTTTAAATGAATTTTAATCAAAAAGGGCACAAATACTAAGGCAAACTTGTAGCGTGAAAAGATTTTAGCAAAAACAAAATATTTCATCCAAAATTTTCAACAGAGACGAAAACTGCAATACTTTAGTCATAAAGAGAATTAGAACAAAACGTTTGAATTAATCTGTAACTTTTTATATATAATTTCCAGTTTTCGTGTTAGTAAATGTCTTCTACTTCAAAGTCAGGTTGTCCTGAATACCCTTCCAGGTCATCATCCTTCAACCGTTGGTCTGGAATAAGTTCAGTGTAAAAAAAGGTGGTATTCCTGTGGAATCAGGTGAAGGAGAGTTTTCAAGTCCTTTAACTTGGCTTCGAGAATAGAATTCCCACAGATCAAAGTACCTCTACTTCTTTTTTGTGAGAATAGCCCCTAAGTGAACGTTTTTTTTAATATATTCGTCCACCAACTCTTCGTCAAGGTTGCTCGCCTGTAAATTTTGAACATATCCTGTATTTTAACTATATCAAATTTACCATGACACACGCGACTGCTTACTATTTTTTTGCTAACATTTGGAACGCCGGCACTCATTTCTCGTAAAGCTGAGACTAATTGTTTTTTCTAAATAGGAAGGGTTGTGCGCACGTACCTTTTGTCTATTTTTGTATGCCTCTTATATATCGAGGTATTAATAGAAAATAATTTTGAGATAATTAGTCTGTTAGTATACTTATTATGAATTTTTTTTACAAGGAGATCGGTCAAATGGACGCGAACTGGGAGTTGGACGCAAAAGGGCGAAATGACCCTACTTCCATGATCGTGGATGATTTGGCCATGGAAGTTGTACTAATTACCTCCATGGATTTATCAGTTTCGGGGCAAGTGCGCCAGGATGGGGTAAGTGCGCTTAACATAAATATATCGAAACCTATAAATATGACTCAACTAGTAGTTGGCTGTTTACAAGGCATAGGGGCGAAATAAATTTAGGCGCACTTACCCCACATCAGTATTTACTACTTCCATGATCGTGGATGATTTGGCCATGGAAGTTGTGCTTATTACCTCCATGGATTTGTCAGTTTCGGGGCAAGTGCGCCAGGATGGGGTAAGTGCGCCTAACATAAATACTTATATCGAAACCTATAAATTACTCAACTAGTAGTTGGCTGTTTACAAGGCACAGGGGCGAAATAAATTTAGGCGCACTTACCCCACATCAGTATTTACTACTTCCATGACCGTGGTTGATTTGTATTTATTACCTCCATGGATTTGTCAGTTTCTCTACAGAGGTGTCTCAAATAGCAAGCGAATTAAAAAAAAACACACACGACAATAATGTTTTTGCTGGCCAAGGCCGGCAATGGACAGCCTCGCGTCTTCTTTTTTTGAAAGTAACACGAACATTTCCGAGCATGTTTGAGAAAATATCTATAACAACATCATCATTTGCTTGCCCTTTTCCCACGTTATGTGGGGTCGGCACAACATGTTTTCTTCTTCCATTCGCTTCTATTAGCAGTCATCTCTCTACTGACGTCTTTCATACACATATCATCCTTCACGCAATCCATCCACGCCTTCCTAGGTCTACCTCTTCCTCTATATCCATCCACATCCATATCTAATACTCTTCTAGAAATATGGCTTTCATCCCTCCTCATCACATGCCCAAACCACATCAACCTTTTACTCCTCATCTTTTCTGTTATTGGCGCTACTTTCAAACTTCCCCTTATATACTCATTTCTAATCTTATCCATTCTAGTAACACCACACATCCATCTCAGCATTCGCATCTCAGCCACGTGCAATTTTTTTTCATCCGTCCCTTTCGTCGCCCAACATTCAGATCCATACATTACGACAGGTCTCACGACGGTCTTATAAATTTTCCCCTTAAGTTTTAAGGGCATTCGTGGGTCACAAATTGTCCCTGAGACCTGTCGCCACTTCAACCACCCTACATTTATTCTGTTCTTCACGTCCAGATCAATATTGCCGTCGTTTTGGAACAATGCACCGAGGTACCGAAAGTTGGAGCAAGTTGGAAGGGGTACACCGTCTAAGGCTATTTGGGAAAAACTGGATGCGCCCCCGAAATCGCAGAACAGGTGCTCCGTCTTGGTTCTGCTGATTTTCAGTCCGACACCTTCCAATCTTTCCCGCCATTTTTCCAACCTGCTCTGTACCCCAGTTGCATTTTCTCCGACAAGGACAATGTCGTCGGCAAAGAGCATGCACCAGGGTGCTTCCTCCTGTATGTCCGATGTCAATGCATCCATAATCAGAAGGAACAAATAAGGGCTTAAAGCCGATCCCTGGTGCAAGCCTACAGCCACATTGAAACTGTCGGTAACGCCAGCTTCGGATCGAACGTGTGTGGTGGCTTGACGATACATCGCACGGACAAGCTGTAAATATTTATCAGGCACTCCTTTTGCTTTCAACGCCCACCACAGCACCTTTCTGGGCACTCGGTCATATGCCTTTTCGAGGTCGACAAACACCATGTGCAAGCTTTTTTGTGCACGTCGGTACTTTTCGCACAACTGACGTAGTGCAAATATGGCGTCTGTCGTTCCTCGTCCAGGCATAAAGCCAAACTGGTTCCCGGTGACCATACTCTCGTCTCTCATTCTTCTCTCTATCACTTTCTCCCAAACTTTCATACTGTGTGACATGAGCTTTATTCCTCGATAGTTGTTACAGTCTTGAACATCACCTTTGTGTTTGTAGATGGGCAACAGAGAACTGTTACGCCATTCATCAGGGATCGTCTCTTCATGCAACAACTTATTGAAGAATAAAGTCAGCCACTTCCAACCATCAACCTTTAAAATCTTCCAAACTTCCACAGGCACTCCATCTGGTCCGATTGCTTTTCCCCTTTTCATACCGTCTACGGCAAATCTTACTTCTTCCATACTTATTTCATTCACTACTCCCATGTTCGTTGGTACATGATCAACCACTTTACTCCACGCGTTCTCTTCATTCATCAATTTCTCAAAATACTCCTTCCAACGTTCTTTTATGTCCTCATCATCCGTCAAAACTTTTCCTTTTGTATCTTTTACACATTTGATGTGTGTAATATCTCTTGCATTCTTCTCTCTTGCTTTTGCTAGTCTATATAAATCTTTTTGACCTTTAGGGCTATCCAATGAACTGTAAAGTTGATCTTGTACTTTAGCCCGTGCAATAGCGACAGCTTTTTTAGCATTTCTCTTACATTCTGAGTAACACATTCTTTTATTTTCTTTTAAGGCTACGTCTCTTGCATCCGTCTCCTTCCATTCCTTAAACGCATGCTTCTTCGCCTTTAACAACTTCTGCACCTCCTTATTCCACCACCATGTGTCTTTGTCAATATTCTTTTTTCCTTTCGTTTCCCCGAAAACATCCTTCGCCACTGTCCTTATACATTCTGCCATTTCATTCCAACATTCATTCACAGTTTTTCCTTGCATGTCATCCATTTCTATCATTTTATCCACAACTCTTTCTTGGAACTCTCTTACATACTCGTGTTCTTGAAGTAAATGCCATTTGACCTTAGGTGAGGGCTTTCCTTTATTTTTGGGAATTTTGACCTTTAATTTAAATTCTAACAGAAGGAGGCAATGCTGGGATGTTAAAGCCTCTCCGGGTATGACTTTGCAATCTTTAACATTGCGCAAGTTACTCCTTCTCACTAAAAAGAAATCAATTTGGGTATTGTGATTACCGCTCTGGTATGTAATTAAATGTTGGTCTCTTTTTTGATAAAACGTGTTTACAACAGCTGCAGCTGCTAGCTAGGTCAAAAGCTGTTGCGGTCTGCAATAGGAATTCGCCTTCTTTGTTTCTATTTCCGAAACCCCAACCCCCATGCACTCTCTCATAACCAGCATTCAAACGCCCCACATGTCCGTTAAAATCACCTCCTATATAAACCTCTTCATTCTGTGATATCTCCATCATCATCCCGTCGAATTCCTCCCAAAATTTCTCTTTCACTGCTTCATTACACCCACTTTGTGGCGCATACACACTAATAATATTTAACACTAAATCTCTTAGCAATAGCTTTACAAGTATTAATCTATCATTCATTCTCCTAACATCCGTCACACATTTTTTCAATTCATTATCCAGAACGATTCCCACACCATTTCTTCTACCATCACTTCCACAGTAATAAAATTTATACCCTGCTCCAATTTCTCTTGCTTTCGTTCCCTTCCATTTTGTTTCTTGCAGGCATGCTGCATTTATTCGTCTCCTTTCTAAAACATCTACTAACTCTCTTCCTCTTCCAGTCATAGTTCCTATATTCCAACTTGCAAATCGCATTCTTACTTCCTGGACTCGCGTCTTACGTTGCACCCGTCCCTGATGCAACAACCCTAGTCCATTTCCCACAGCCGCCGGGTGCTGCGACTGCGCGTCGCCTGGGGGGTACGCCCTAGCACTGTCGCTCTCTCTATACATTCTCGAATCCATGTTGTCAGAGTTTTGGCTAAGTTTTGTTTTACAACCGGCCGCCTGCCTGACGTCAACCCTCCTTGGGAATCCTCGTTGTGTCTAGATGACGATAGCTCGGCCCCTATCGCCAACTTTAAGGCCTTCCATCACTGCCCTGCTGCCTCGCCACCGAAAGTGGTTTGCACTATGCCGAGGCAGACTTGGTGCACTATGCGGCGGGCGACCGCTAGGGAGAATGCCGGAGCACCCGCCCCCCCTCCGCCAGGTTTAGCCCACGAGTCGACGTGGTTACCAGGGTGTGGCCGCTGCGTACAAGACAGCTGCTTGGAGCCACTGGCGAGAGTTTGTGAGGTTTGGTCATATTCATCCGCCTTTCGGCCGACTGGAAGAATATATACCTATACCACACTACACTACACAAAATATCTATAACAACAATAAAATGCAAATCCTCGAGACAAATCACTCCACTGGACTTACTCAGCTAATCACTCATTTCCGAGTGCCGGCCGGCAGGCCGACCATGATGTGCGTCCTCTGTCCTACCTACCTAACTGGCAACAGCGCGCGCGACTGCGAGGTACACAACACGAGTGCCGAAACTCGCAACGTCGCCTTGTTTACAACCACAACTTTATGCAATGAAGTTATAGATATAGAAAAATAACACGACTTCAAATCCAATTATAAAAGTCAAATTTATGAAACGAACTTTTCTCCTTCTTTCTTTAGTAATCATGATAGTTTAGATATTTTTAAATTTATAAATAAAAATATTTAAAAATATTAAAAACGCCGCATAATTCAACAAAGCGCCTACCATAACAAGCGCAGCAAATGTGTGTTGTGATACTTGGGATCATACACTAAGGAATACATAGGTTTTTCGTCTAAAAGCTATTTATCATATAAGTTAGGAGGTCAGGCACTAGATAAAATTCTGAAAAGTACTTGTAAAAAATTTGGCAACGTAGATTTTTTCCTAAGCGGAAATAAATGGTTACATATAGGAGGATTAAGGATTTCTTAAATGACATCCATAGTACAAATCATTACATATAAGACGATATAAAATACCAGAAACTCTAATTGACTATATTTGTGATCCATATTCGTAAACTTTGCAGATGACAACCTGTTACAATTATAGAAAAATGGTTACAAAAACGCCTCGAATTTGCATTTTTGCCTCACCAGTCGCCTTAAACAAACCACGGGCGGTAATTCGTAAAGCCCCAGTCCGCATATTTATGCAGAAACACCTGCGATCTGGGACTACCGAATTCACCGCCCTAGGGCTATAATGTACTATTACCTCTACAACGGTATCGAAACTACACGATTTACCAGCCTTAAATTACTTCGGTAGCTCCATGCGTTAACAGCCAACTACTCACTTCGTTTCAACTTGCCCGGCAAGTTTCACCGATCTTTTATAGAGGGGTTAATTACAGGGGAGGTTCAAGTTTTTGATCGATAAAGTTTTAGTTCTACTTTAATTTTGATATATTTTAGTCTGTTACACATTCTCCGAAGAACTTTGTAATGGAGCAATTAAGGTTTCTGGCCATATATATCGAGTCGATAAAAAAAAATTAAAAAGCCATTTTGAGCCATTGATCTATTATAAGTAAGGATTCACAATCAGCCGGAGAAAAATGGCGCCGTCAAAACGGGTGCCCGAACAGCTCGGGCACCCGTTTGGCCTTCGTTATAAAGAGGCGTTATTAGCATATTGGATCGTATTTTCCAATGTCAGTTTGCTCCATATATTTTGACATAATCTGTTAGGCACTGCTCGTCCATATGTTATTACTTATTATAGGTCAATGATTTCAGCTTATAAAATCGAAGGTACGATGTGTACAGGCAGCGACAGAGGTAGTCAAAGAGCTAATTAATAAACCTTTCCCTAGACAATAAGGACGCATTTGTCGGTCACTTTACTTACATCTGATGCTGACTTTACGGCGTCGATAGAGGTGAGCAGTGAGGTGTGAGGCACCACACGGTCACGGGGCTATATTAGAAGTCTTAAAATAGGGATCTCCCTGTTCCCTATAGGATCTCCCATGCGTCGCGTGAACTTTAAGCAGCTAGATTTAAAGTTCAACTTGACGCGTGAGCGATCCTATAGGGAACAGGGAGATCGCTATTTAAGACGTCGAATATAGCCCCAGATCAAATTCAGATAGCTCGAACCCCTAGAAACGAAATAAGTAAGCTACGTTTTTTGAATTATTAATATTTTACACACATGAGAAGCATGAGGACACAGAGACTGCAAAAGTACAATATCCTACTCGAATAAACAACAAACGAATGCCTATAGCGTCTATGATACGTTTACGATTTTAGTTCTTAGTTAGTTAGACGCCATTGTTTTGTACTTTGACACATTTCGTAGGTAATTCCGGTGACACGAATTAATTTCAACGTTACCCGAGGCTCAAGACAAGCCGCAAGTGTAAAGTTGCAATAAGCCGGGGGATTCAAAGGAGCAGTGGTCGCGAAGTTATCAAACGCCGCCGTCGGCCTTTGACGCCTGACTGCCTGACTAACTAGGGGAAGTAATCTAGAGGCTTTATTTGTATAGTTTAAAGACTGTAAATGTACAAAATCTGATCGAAACAATTCTAAAAATACCTACTTAGGTTATCTAAACCCGTCATGTTAGGTACCTATTTTGTACGTTCCGATCGTAGGTACTTACATCGTGATATTTTGTATCTTTACAATTGATAATGTAATCTTTAAAGCTACCTAGTTATACATAGAAGTGACGATCGAAACGGGAAAATTCTAGTTTGCACACACTTAGCTTGTTAGATATTTAAAATGTATTATAAGTATTTTAGAAATTCTCGAAGTGAAGTCTGCGAGTGGGTACGGTATGGTGCATACAGAAACTCAACTTTGAAATCCGAAGCAGCGGAACGTGTAGTAATTAGGTAAGAAGCTACGTGCACCATGCTACATTGAACAAAAAATTTTATCAAAGGAATAACACACACTAAAATATGTATGTATGTATGTAATTTATTGTCTATAGAACTTAGAACTGATCAAACTAACTAACTATATATACTTTTAAGAACTATTGGGATAACATTCGAATTGAATAATCTATAGGAATTAATAATAAGTCTGTAGAAGTCGCGTCTATCAAACTTAAATATTTATATTATTTTACAAAGACGGCCTTTAAGGCCATATCATACATATTTTGTTTTTCCCTTTGAGTATTGACCCAACGAAAGATAATAATTTGTTTCTAATGAAGTGACTAATATAAGTATTACCAGTGAGTGACCTACAGTATTAATAGAATATTGCCCCTATTAGCCCGATCGTTGCTACCGCGAAACTTTGCTCAGAAAGCCGGATAGGCGCGAAATTGTTCTCTTGTTGTCTTATAGTTATAGCTGATGCTCACTTTGTATTCTAAATTAAATATATATCTTTCTATAGCCCTTCGCATCGCAAGCCCCATTTCAATATTATAGATTCCTTTTAATTACGAGAGGTCAGCTATTTGCTATATATCGAACCCCCAGTACAATACTGTATTGTGTCGAAGTCTCAAAATTTACTTGAAAATATAATTATAGTTGAATCGACAAACATTTGCCGAGCATACCACGAAGACCTGCGCATTTATATTTATTTTGACAGTACAGTGTTGTACTGGGGATGCGATATGTATAAACAATGTCGTTTATTGTATGTTTTTGTTTATTGTTTAAACTTTCTACAGTTGTCAAGTTTTGGAAGGTTCTGGGAACATTGAAGCGTGATTGAAGCTATTCTATTTGCTATATAGACCTACATTGATTGAAGTGGAGAATCCACTTCAAACTTTATATAAAACGAATGTAATATCGCAATCTTCATAAACATTGCTTATGGAAATTTGTCAACTGCTCCAAAACTATAGTCGGTATACGGTATTCTAAGTAGGTATCTTGTCTTTTTGTTGACAACAGAGTTGCTTAATATTCTCACTACCTACCAAACTTCGGCCGAAGTTCTCTCTGCGAGTGATTACTCATACAAAACTTTACGACTGTAGATTTACAGCTCAAAATAAAGCTTAAAATTCATAGGATTATTTGTAGGTATGCAAAATATTAAACATAGATAATCCACCACCATTATTTTTTTCAGCTATCTGAAAACCACCATTTAGCTGGCAGTGGGGGGGACCCTTGACTCTGCCAAAAAATAGCATTTTAAACCTTAATATTCCACAAACGCATCGTTTCATCAAACCCACAATGTTTTGCCATGACCTATTTAACGACACCCCACATCATGAGATACGCAAGAAAAAAAATACATCCCCACTTTACGAGAAGGGGAGGTACCCTAAAATATAAATATATATATCAAAATTTTATTGTACCACTTTGTCGGCGTAACTAATAATATGGATTCATGCCAAATAACAGCTTTCTAGAACTAAGCATCTCCCAGCAATAGTGCGGACAGACGGACGGACATGGCGAAACTATAAGGGTTCCTTGTGGACTTCGGAACCGGAAATAAAATCACGTTTGTTCTATGGGAGCCCCCTTAAATATTTATTTTATTCTCTTTTTTAGTATTTGTTGTTATAGCGGCAACAGAAATACATCATCTGTGAAAATTTCAACTGTCCAACTATCACGGTTCATGAGATACAGCCTGGTGACAGACAGAGAGACAGCAGTCTTAGTAATAGGGTCTCGTGGGCACGGAACCCTAAAAACCGAGTCACTATTCGAGACAGATAATACTTACGTAGCTTAACAAACCTTTACACATGACGGACTTCAATGTGACATATTCCTTGTTCGCCAAGGGGCTAGCTAGTGCCCGTCAAGCCAATATCTCGACGACTCCATTTCCATGTCCCGACCTTGGTGACGTCAAACGGTATCTTATTAGTCGTCGCCCTGGCACTTCGCCAGAAGGCTGCGGCATTTCACGGGTTCTTACCACGGGCAACGTCCGCCGCGAAAACTTGGAGTAAAATCATGAATAGGCAAGTTTTGAGGCGCCAAGATGTGTTCAAGACGAGATCAAGGGTAGAAATCGATATTTACAGTTGATATTTCTTATACAGTGGTAGTTCTGAATTGAATTTGTGTGTTGTCTATATCTCTATGAATTCGCAAAAGCCTCCGCGAATACATTGAACATTGTTGCATAGGCGGAAAGTATGTAGTAATAAAGGAAGCGACATCAAAATTACTCAGAACATAGCATCCAAACATAAGTTATATTCGTATAAGCTCTTGCCAATCAACCGGGGTTATTTATATTAACAAAAGCAAAGAAAACACATTGGTTCATTAAGAAATAAAAACTTTTATTATTATCAGTTCAAATATCGTATTTACATTTTTTTAAACGAGTAAAAGCACATTGTTTATTACGTTAAAAATAAAAGTCATAAATGGGGACATCGGGACAGTTTCGTCACACGTAGGCAGGGCTTGTAACCGGTTAATTTAAAAAACCCCGAAATAGCCAAATATTTAGAATTCTTTTATACTCTTTATGTGGAACTCCATAGTGTATTTAGGTTATTACTTCGTATTATTTTATAGCCTTATTAAACATGAAATAGTAAACGAAAGAACGATAAGAAAACCGGTTTATTTGTATGGAGGAAAAAACCGGTTACAAGCCCTGCACGTAGGTACAATTAGAATCAAATATAAAGAATCATTACATAGTCTAGCTAGATCATTAGAGTAAATAAATCTCAAGGCGCGCCGCGCGCGTTCACATGGCAACGTAGGACTCGCGAACTCAATCATAGCAACTAAATTATCTATTTACAATTCGTTTCTGCCACGACAAACATCAGTTCTTCATTAGAGATAATCTACTATAGTAAGTCCCGCGCCTCCACAATTTAAAACGCTTAAAAGTATTTAAAAAGCACCACCAACACTCTCAACGCATGTGTGCGTGCTGAGACTGCCATTAGCTATGTTTTGAAAGTGTTGGTGGTGTTTTTTTAAATAATAATAAATACATTGAAGCGTTTTGAAATGTGGAGGCGCGGGACTTCTTATAGTAGATTATCTGTACACAAATGCAAAATATTACTAAACAATATAATTTCCTCTATCCATCGTATAAATGCGTGTTATCGCTTAGCATTTATGTACTTAAAACGGCGAAGCGCCGGTGCTCACTCAACGGGTGAAATATCCTCTCCTTACTAACTTAGGTAAAATTCAACAAATCATTTACACTGAACTTAGTATTGCGTTTCACGAACTATACAATTTACGTACTATTTTGGTGTTGGGGAACGATGTGCGCGGGGGTGGGGCTTTGTGACGCATGACTTGACATCCGCACTCATAAGTTTCTGTATTTACACATTTGATATTAGACTAAGACTAATGGCCGATCTGTATGATTAGTTACGTGGATGACATCGCCGTATACTTGTAAACTTATCCTAATAAAAGTCCAGCGATAAACAATGCACATCGGTCTTTGCGAAGAGTCAATCGGCTGTTAACGATGATTTCCGAACACTGTCGAAGTGTCGACCGTCCACCAACCATATTTACTAAGTGTTGTTTCATATAAAATAGGTACCAAAATACCTAGTGCACTCTATGGAATTTATTAGATCATGTCGTCGTCAAATCGTTAAGATGCAAACCATCAACTATGGCAAACGTGAGATAAGCAAGTAAAGCCCGATCAGAAAAATGTCAAACTTCGCCATATTGCGGTGAACTATTGGAACTAATTTCTTCAACTGGCAACAGTAACGTTAAGACGTCATTAATGTAATCAGTCAATTGATGTCAAAGTGAAGTGTTGATTGTGCGTGGTTTATTTATTGGATTTCGTGAGTGAAAAATGCCGAATACTATTAAGTCACCTAAGAAAAGTGATTTACAATACGACAAAGTATTTGTCAGAGAGAAAATCTGAAGGAATGGACTCTATTCTTCTAAATAACATTGCCGATCTTGTTGTCAACATGATAGGGTGGGTCGATTCAAACCGTTCGTTAAAGTTAACGTTAATCTCATATATTTTACTATGGGATAAAATGACGTTTCTGTATGGAATGACAGCTCGGCGGCCATATTTAACGACCGTCAACTGTACTTGAATCAACCGACGCTTAGTGTTGCTATAATTATTGCTAATTTAACGCCCCCAGAGCAGGTTTTTTATTTTTCTGGTCGGGCAGTCGGGCTTTAGTTTGTGACAACGCTCTACAAAACCGAAATTAGCCCACTTTCTTTTTAAAGACCTATTATGTGCATTATTTACAGTCGGGACCTGTAATTGTAACGTAACCACAGCTTAGAGTCATGTCTTGCTCACCCCCGCGTTTCGCTGAAATCGTATAAGTATCTAAAGCTCAGTACGAGTACTTTGCGCTACACTAATAATTTGATCTACGCTCAATAGTGCTGCGCCGGGCACACTGACAACTCCGTACCTTTATTTTTACAATGGCAGTGATTTCGCGGTTGCTTCGACATGTATTCTTTAAGAAAATGTCGTTGAAGGCGTTACTTCAATTACTTCGTGGAGTAGAAAAACAGCTATCAATATTTATACTTATCTTCAACACCTACGTTTACAAAACCCCTGTTAAGGATTACTATTAGAGTAAGAAGCCTGGGTGGCGTCAAAAAGTTAACGTCCAATGACCGCCGAGGTTTTCACTATAGAGAAAATGACGTTTCTGTATGACAGCTGGCGCCGTATTTAACGGTGGTTAACTTTCTTGAAGCTTTTGAGTATACCGCGGAAGGTTGCAGCGTCGCGATCCTGCGGACTAGATTAGCATTTCTCGCGGCAAGGAGGAAGCGGTCTGTCGCACGCGACGCCCAAATCGCCTTATTATACCGGATAATTTATAAAGATACTATGTGTTGGCACAAATTGGTGTTACTGTTTAATCGGTCTAAACTGTAACTTTTGAATCACAGACTTTAATTTAAATTTACTATGCTAGATGAGGTGATTCGGACGTGTGCATGATCCCTCCCGGTTCGACGGGTTTGTACCGAGCTGCCAATGTGCCGGCGTCGCCACTGCGTCGCACGCCTACCTTACAGTGAGGGACCACTAAAATTCGACTAAACTTGTATGTCTTTAAGCTAGACGGAAACTACATTTCGACTACACCTCTCTCGCCAACGGAACAAAGTAACAAATTTAGCAGCTATTTTTTTTTACAAATCGTCAAATCCCCTATCACAATTTACAGTAGGACGGTCCCACACATCATAAATTTGAGATCTGTCGCGATATTATACAATTTTGGTAATAAGATAGCTATCTCCGTTCAATTCACTTCGTATCACTGGGCCGAGCCGCGGCGGGCAGGACAGCAGAGTGCGTCAAGAGTTTCAAATCACATCATCGATATTATCCATTTGTAAATATAAATAAACATCTTCAAAAGTTTTTTCTCAAATTATGAGCATATATCCAGCATAAAAATCTTTTAAAATAACACGTCATACTCTCTTTTCAATTATAGATATACCTACCTAAAGGTATATGGCACGCTGCTCTGTTATATTTACACATTAAATTCATACACTCGATACCTATCAGTTTACCTTGTCACCATAGAATAATTGAATTATATGGATGGATATTACGTTAGAAGCTTAACAAGCGCTAATATAATATTCGACGAGCGATCGCCGGTTCGTCCGGGCGCTGGCCCAATCGGCGTCGGCGCGGGGTGCTACCTGCGAGTGTGACGGTTGGTCCGCGGGAGAGAAGCCGACAGTCGGCGCTCACTTCACTGCGTGCCGCGTCTCTGCGTGCCGCGTCTCTGCGTGCAGGCTCACGCCTTCCACCGTGAACACCGACACCTCTGTAACAAATACACACTTTTAGAATAACTTCAGGACTAACATAACATTTACACAGCTACTTTTATGACAAAAAAAAATCAATTTTTACACTTAAAGCCTTGGAAACGACCAATTTCGCCCATTGAACACTTTCTTAATTAAATCAATTATGATTCAGAATGAGCCTGTAAAGACTATAAATAAGAGTAACCATAAGAGTGAGCAATAAGCTATTTTTATTGTCAAACATTCGAACGGTGAATTTAATTGATAGAACATTATTCAATAAAAAGTTAAAGGCATATAATATTAATTTTCATCTTGGATTTCGTACACAATTAGGCTCTACTCAAATAAAAGATTGTAAATCGATAAAACTACGGTTAAATAGCTATAATAACAATAAAGCATCGATTAGACGTGCTTAAGAAGAGTGGCTAATCGCATTGGATTTTAAATCCTTATCCAATTATCAAATGGCTTTGTAATTACTAACTATCTGTTAAATTACTAAGCCATGGATATCAAGTTCTCATTATTGGCCTTAACTGTTATTTAACTGCAATTAACGGTCAACCTTTTTTCATCACAATTTAAGAAAACAAACATCTTAGAGGAAACAAAACTGGGAATAAATGAGTCGATTAACTGTTCCATGCTGTCAATGTGTTTAAAGTAGCAGGAGAGGAGTCAGAATTTTCTGCTTTGCTGTTAATTGTTGTTCTTCGCGACATCTGAAACCCTCACTTAAATAACTGAGACTTAGTCGAAAGTCATCGCAAGAATAGTCTTGGGCCATCTAGCATCGACCATACTGCCACAATCCAGCGTATGTAACTTGGGACAAGACAGCTGACAGTCTTTCGAAGAGAAGACCTAGGAAACGTGTTTTTGAAGAATATGACAACAGTTCCAACTGGGCTACTATACTGCCGTGCTAAGCCAAAAAGGCCTATGTCATAGGCCTTTTTGGCTGACATAGGCCTTTTTGGCTTAGCACGGCAGTATAGGTCGTCAACTTCCGTGCCGGACTGTCCTTGAGGTGCGACAGACGTTGGGGGGCGTGACAACAGCGGGGACGGCGAGGGTTGCGGGGAGACTAACCACGCGCATTGCACTTTTCACACTGATCATAAACAAAAATCAGGAAAAAAGCTACGTATGACCGTTTTGCGTCCCTATATATACACGGTGAACTTGAGTAACCCGAATAATTTTACCGGCGTATACCTGAGGCCGTAAGAAATTAAAAAAAAATGAAACCAGGTTGAAATATGATTTTTAACTTTTTTTATTCCATACGATTTCTGACCGACTCCGACTGGGGTCGTATGGAATAAAATAAGTTAAAAATCATATTTCAACCTGATCTCATTAACATTTTTTATTCCTTACGACCTCAGGTATACGCTGGTAAAATTATTCGGGTTACTCAAGTTCACCGTATATATATATATATGACTATATATATGACTCTATGGTAGAATAAAGAATGAAGGAATCATGATACTTGACAGTCTTGAACCATGACACTTGATAGTTTCTATCAAATCGAATTTAGTCAAATGAAAGGATGCTGTTAATTGTTGTTCTTCGCGACATCTGAAACCCTCACTTAAATAACTGAGACTTAGTCGAAAGTCATCGCAAGAATAGTCTTGGGCCATCTAGCATCGACCATACTGCCACAATCCAGCGTATGTAACTTGGGACAAGACAGCTGACAGTCTTTCGAAGAGAAGACCTAGGAAACGTGTTTTTGAAGAATATGACAACAGTTCCAACTGGGCTACTATACTGCCGTGCTAAGCCAAAAAGGCCTATGTCATAGGCCTTTTTGGCTGACATAGGCCTTTTTGGCTTAGCACGGCAGTATAGGTCGTCAACTTCCGTGCCGGACTGTCCTTGAGGTGCGACAGACGTTGGGGGGCGTGACAACAGCGGGGACGGCGAGGGTTGCGGGGAGACTAACCACGCGCATTGCACTTTTCACACTGATCATAAACAAAAATCAGGAAAAAAGCTACGTATGACCGTTTTGCGTCCCTATATATACACGGTGAACTTGAGTAACCCGAATAATTTTACCGGCGTATACCTGAGGCCGTAAGAAATTAAAAAAAAATGAAACCAGGTTGAAATATGATTTTTAACTTTTTTTATTCCATACGATTTCTGACCGACTCCGACTGGGGTCGTATGGAATAAAATAAGTTAAAAATCATATTTCAACCTGATCTCATTAACATTTTTTATTCCTTACGACCTCAGGTATACGCTGGTAAAATTATTCGGGTTACTCAAGTTCACCGTATATATATATATATGACTATATATATGACTCTATGGTAGAATAAAGAATGAAGGAATCATGATACTTGACAGTCTTGAACCATGACACTTGATAGTTTCTATCAAATCGAATTTAGTCAAATGAAAGGATGAAAGAGATGGGGAGAGTTAGATGTCATTTATGAGTCTTAAAGCCACCGTTCCGTTATGCAGATTTTCTCGGGCGTGCGCTTGTGTAAGTTGTGGTGTATGACGTCATATATTTCACGTGCTCTGCCGCCCGACCGTGTCTCACCCTCATGGAGGGTCGGGCACGAAGTTGACGACCTATAGCTATTTGTGGGAGAGGGAGATATTAGAGGTATGCACTAGTTCTGGGCAACTCACCGTCGGGCAGGTCGTTGAGCCGCGGCGGCAGCGCGGCGAAGTACCCG
>OZ020285.1:3684628-3776135 GCA_963971205.1 Aethes cnicana
GGCACGACACGAATGAGAAGGCGCGCGGCGAACCACTTAAGCCGTTGACGCAGTCTGTTGTTGATCAGCCTTCTAAGCCAATAAGATAAATAAATAGTGAATAAAGATCACGATCTTATCGTCGAGACGTTAGAGTGCACGTTCACATATTTATGATCACCTCGCTCGCTCGCCCGATATATATGTCTGATGCCAACTGGACATTTGCGACACCAGAATTATCACATTGTTGACGTTAAACCATTTCCTGGACTCCCTTCGAAATGATTAATCGAAAGGAGGGACTGAAACTTAACCTCTGACGTCGGCACAGCGAGGCTTTCCATTTCAGACCGGAATAAGATACTACTTCGTAGAGGTCTTCTACTATCTAAAGTCCCGCGCTTTCACATTTCAAAACGCTCCAATGTATTTAAAAAGCACTATCAACACTCTCAACACATGTGTGCGTGCTGAGACAGCCATCAACTATGCGTTGAAAGTGTTGGTGGTGCTTTTTAAATAATAATAAAAGAAAATTAAGCGTTTTGAAATGTGAAGGCGCGGGACTTTAGATAGTAGAAGATCTCTAGGGTAAGTAGTGTAAGTAGCGCGAGGCCCTACCACCTGCAGTGACAGTTACCTTGAAGATCTTGTCGAGCTGGTCGTGCGTGTCGCGGACGCCGGGGAAGCTGGGCACGCCGCACAGCATCTCGACGAAGATGCAGCCCACGCCCCACATGTCCAGCGACGTCGAGTACTCCGTGCTACCCAGAAGGACGTCTGCGCAAAAAACGGCTCGTTAAAGCCGGACCCTCACTGCTACGCGATCACGAGCTATACGTGGATCCATTGTGTTGTCAGTGCGTAGCGTTCTAGTGTGGAAGTAATTTGACGACCTAACACTTTGTTAGGGCGGCACTTCACTGCTGCGCACGTTGGTTCCATAAACGCTTCATCAGGTGGCTAAAGTAGCCACCTCGCCAATTTCAAAATAAAAGTTGACACAGATAAATTGAATAAACTGAGTGTAAAATAAAGAAAAATAGACAAAAATGAAAATAACTCAGCAGTTCGGAAAAAACAGGACATAAGTTGCATTTGAAAAGAAAAACTATAAAAGGTCAGTTAGTTCAGCGTTCAGAAAGTTAACATCAAATTGAACAGCTAATTTTATATTTTCGTTCGGAGAAAGAAGAAGGAATTTTAACATAATTTTATCTATGACCAAAACTTACCCGGTGGCCTGTACCATAGCGTGACCACTTCGTGTGAATACGTGTGGCTAGGAACTGACTTGGCGCGAGCTAGCCCGAAATCCGCAAGCTTCAGCTCGCCTTGTAGACTTATTAGAAGGTTTTGAGGCTTCACGTCTCTGCAACAAAACAATTAAAAGAAAATGAAATAACTAACTTCCAGTAACTCCAAACGGAGACGAGGCAGGCCGCGAAAACGATGGCGATATGAGTTGGGACTCCTTTTTGATGAATTTGACAGACGCTGCAAAATCGAGTGAAGTAGATAGGATAATCCTAATAATTCACTCCAGGAGTGCCGGCAGAAGTGAAAACTTGAATATTAACGTTGTGCATTTTTGATATTTTGGAATGGTTAGGGAATAATTTTGCACGAATTGCTTTAATTATCAGTATAAAAGTACTATAATTTATGTGGTAAAATACAATATTCATTTATAGGGGGATACTTCCTCTCCTACGCCGCGCGGCGGTCTACTGGTTTCAATGACATTGTAACAGTTTTTCGATCAGGTCACGTGAGCGTCTTACGGTCACGTCATCTGTCGCGAATTTAACATTTTTTCCCCATCACTAAAAGTGCACAGCGCCGCTAAAGAAGTTTTCACTTCAATAATAATGACTCGAGTACTAATGCAATTCCAGACTGAACAAACGGCGAATAATAATGAACCTTCATTACCAGGAACCAATTAAGCGAGTCTAGTTAGTATGACTATTTGACGCTGGTACTGAAAGTCCATGCTAGATTTCTGAACGAGTAACAATGAAACGGTATTCATTCTTAAGATTATTACGACACTTGGAAATAAAGTTGCCGTTACAAGAGTTGGTAGTTCCTTAATTGAAAGTAATAAAACGAAAGACTGTGAGCAATTTGCTGTAAAATATTTAAAACTTCTCAGCATGTTCGAGTGTCCGGAAGGAATTTCTATTGTAAGAAGTCCAATAGAGAAAAGTTACAATTAGCGATAAGATTTCGAAATAAGAGAAAAAGCTCTTTGTTGGAAAGAAGATTAAATTAAGTGAAACCTATCTCGTTCTTGTGTAGCTGAAACTGAATTCTGTTTCTTATTTTAGAAAATGGATATCTAATCAACAAGGAATCGATCGTAAACACATTTCAGTGTGCAACAGATGCTGGAATTTTCAATTAATTGACAGAATCGTGCTTTGCTTTGGTTAGCAGCATTAAATAATTCCAATGAAAAACTTTTACCTATATCACGGGAATTTCTTGAGTGTTACTTGACGATTTGTCAAATCAATAGGCACATGCTATAAATTTTGCCTAACTTCATATTATTTTTTATATCAATATGCATAAAACTCTTTCTTTACTGACTGACTGACTGATGAGTGATAACAACGCACAGCCAAAAGACAGTAGGTCGTGGGAAGTTGAAATTTAACATGTATGTTTCTTGGGGAGTCAGGGGATTTTACATGTTAAGTGTTTCTGGGCATACGAAGTCGCGGGCAAAAGCTAGTGTAATAAACCTTGGCACTGACCTGTGTAGAACTCTTCTCCGATGACAATAAGACAAGCCCCGTAGCAGTTGGAACATAAAAAGCCGCACGTTGTGGTGGTTGAGGCCGCCTGGATGCCTCTCCATGTATTGCGATAAGTCCGTATCCTGCGTAGGATAATAATCGTAAACTTTAGGATAAATGATAAAGTTTCAGGTCGTAAAACTGGGCAGGTAGATACTTTAGTTCTTACGACGGTCCTTTACATAGTCTAGACATTTTATCAACCAAAATAATGTGGTTTACTGGACGCATGACTCACGAATGAAACTAACAAGGTAAATAAAAGATGTGTTGAAAGAGTTCCTAACGATTCATTAATATTAATTTAGCTCAGCTTAGGCAGACTCGCAACAACGCCCCTTACCTCGTTAGCCTCTAACTCGAGTTAAACTTATAGTTACACAACTAAACCTGAGTTAAGAGGCTTCGAGATTAAATGGGCCTTAGCTCCTTAAAAGAACTTAGCGTGTTCATCATAGACATAAATAATACTTCGTATGGACCGGGCCTAACGTAGATACATGTCATGTGTCCCCACTTCCTTGGTGTCCAATCCAAAGTTAAACTTGTATCGTGACACTAAAGCTGGGTCACATTTTTCCAACAACGAGACGAGTTTTTAGATACTGAGAAACAGTTTCGAAAAAAGTTTTTTAAAAAACGCTTATTGTAACGCACGCTCGGTGACAGAACTTTGGATTGGACACCGAGGAAGTGGGGACATATTACGTGTACGTTAGACCGGGTCTATATTATTTACGTCTATGGTGTTCATCATTTATTCCCTTACTACATTTTCTTTAAGGTCGTCGCAGTGTCTTTGGTGCAGTTGATTCGGCCGTTCTAATAACAACTGCCGCGGCGAGAAAGTTCGGAAGTATAAAGAAGTACACAACACTTGATGCGTTAATTTTGATGAAAAACGGAGACGTTGTCATTGAAAGCGCATAATCATATGATCAACTTCTAAACATGTCACACCCTTACCACAAACTCGAAGACGAATGTGAGCGTCTCCCTCGTGTGCACGATGTCGTGCAGGGTCACGATGTTGGCGTGCTTCAGTTCTTTGAGCAGAGAAGCTTCTCGAATGGCCGTGAACGGCGCGCCCTCTTCCTCTTGCAGTCGGATCTCTTTAAGCGCTACCACTTGCTGCGTTAAACTGCGGAGGAGATAATTACTGTACAGTCTCAAATATAATGGCAATGTGACGATGACAACGAACTACGCCACATAATATTTAATAGTACTACGTACAGAATGGCCACGGAATCACCCGCCTGAATCTAGCCCGCGCGCAACTCGCACCCAACTCGCCTTACCGTCATTTGTTTCATTTGGTAGGTGAATCGTTGGCCCGCGTAGTAGTACACACACATTTACAAGTATACAGACGTCCTCGCACGCACACAGAATATGTCTTCGCACGCAAACATTGACACTTCATTCGAATTGTGTTCGAAATCGTGTTTTTATAGGCCGTGTCCGCCGTGTGACTACGCTAAGAAAGAGATGGTAACGAAACGAAGAGGCAATATGTTAAGGAGGCACATCATATTATACATATACTTATAGCTAATGTTTTTGAGTATAACGAATAGGGAATATGTTAAGGATTCCACGTCATATTATACAAATATCTAATATAGTTATGCATGTTTTTCTAGACCATGGGAACAGTCTTTTTTCTGAATGAAAGATTAGCTTTTATCCACAGTAACATGTGCATGTATAACTTCTTGATGAGACGTGATAGTGTAACGCACAATCTCACTTTCTAATTCATACTATTAGGACTAACGAACGTTCTAAATTTCTAATACCTTTACTAATAAAAAAAGTTAAGTAATTAAGTATGATAAATAGTCATACTTTGTGACTTTAACTAATGTAACCGCAATGATATTATTACAGTTCCAATTATGACTCTCGTGTGTATAACATGACATGACCGAGCACAGTTCGTGGTTATATTATTTAACTAATAACCATAAACGTATCGATTCACCCGAACGATGTCAAAGCATGATTGCATTGGACTAATGATATCCAATTCATATCATTCCCCTAGTTAAATATTGAACTGTTTGTATAAAGTGAATGTTTATTCAAAATTCATTCAAGTGTTTAGAAATCGTAAATTCGTATATTTCCGATTTCAAAAGGCCACTTCATTCATCGTCAAATACACGTACGTGTTTTCACAAGTGATCCTTGAAGTCTTCAAGTATTTAGGTACTCTACCTACAGCACACAACACATGAGGTGAACTAATCACTCCACCGGAACTATTCGCCAAGTGATTTAGGCCTGGCATACTTGGAGCGCACCGCGAAGTTACGACAAAGGACCGAAAATCGGAAAAGCCATGAATAGGACAAAATACAATTTGGTTACTTGAGCCCGCTCATTAACGTTGTAGAGAGTGGAACGGGAGCACTTCGTACAATATTCACAGGCAATGTACCGCGCAAGTTCTACCCGGCTTAGCGTAGCAGCATTGCAGAATAGTGTATGCGTTCGCATAGAAAGCATTCTGCCTTTCAATACTGTAAAACTATATTTTTTCTACGAAATGCTTTTATACCTGCCACCAAACACTATCACACATTTAACCATTATTTTTATCCCAAGTGAGTCGTTGTTTATCTAGCTTTCAAGTTAACTGACAAGTCAAGACTAATGACAGCAGAAATCTGCTTATCCATCACGGGAATCTCATATAATCTGCTTCTTGTCTTTAACAAATTGTGAAGTTAGTCCCGCCGCATCCCACGCTCCCATCGTCCCCTTAATCACTTAACTTGTCTCCACAGACACGCATATATTTACGCGCGTGCCTCTGGCTTCGCGTTTTACATAGTGACGTCAAGCAATACAAAGTTGGAACACAATGGACATCAGCTTATTGTTAAGGATGTGTATGTATATCGATGTAAGATAGTTTGGTACTAATAGGTGATTGAAATGTGGACTGAACGGAGTTCATAAGGGCATGCAGACGGCTTAGTTAATATATAATTAGTTTGGGATGTGAAATTACTAGATACTTATGTCGAAGCAATGATCACTCCTGAACGGAGCCGTGTGGAATGTATGCAGATTACCCGTGTTGGAACTCGAAGAATTAATTAAAGGAAGTGGTGGCATATGGCCTCTGAATATGTTAAGGAGTTGATAACAATCGAGTGAGGATGAATAGCATTATGTTACAAAACGGAGTTGTGGCACTTTGTACTGTACAGTACCTACGCAAGTTGCATTAGGAATTTCACGGGACAGGGGTTTCATGTTGCAAGCCAAATATCTCTTCAAGTTCGTGGACCGTGCTGGGAGTCGACGAATGCGAAGTGTCCGTAGGACTTATTCTGTTGATTTACGGAGTCGGGGAAAGTGGTTTTTATTTCAATGTTTGCATTTTGTCTGGTTCTGGTTGCGTGCGAGCGGTCGGCCGCGCCCCGGCGCGGGTTTTATTTTGCGTTTTTTTGCTGTGGACCTTTTTCCTTTTTATTCAATACCTTTTCGCCTTGAACGTTGCTTTTTTGCGAGATTGAGACGGTTATTCTGGGATTGTGGGGTTCTTACGGCTGATTCACTATTGTCTGATCGTAGAAGTATGTAATACATTATGACTAAAGACTGACTATGACGAGGGCCTTATAGAAGCAGTAACACATTGCAATAATTATAATGAAGTCACTACAGTATCATCACACGCTACACATAAGTCATCATTATTATAAGACAAAGGTTTGCAAATCCCAGTAAGACTGGGTGGCTATACAAAGTGGAGTGTTTACAATTACAACTTACTTGCTATATCCTTTATAAACTGTGGCGTAGGATCCCTCTCCAAGCTGCTCTAGTTTTATGTAGGCTTCGGATTTCCCGAACGGAGAGTCACCCTGTCGGCAAAAACAAAAATATAAATGGTCAACATTTAACGCCTGGGCGTCGGTAATCCTATAAATTATGTCGTCCCACCATTGACGTCAGAGCTTGCGTTGCAAAGCCTTTTAAATTAATTTGATAAGGGATATGTAATTGCAAGCGGCACGGCGAATTACAGAGTCAGTTAATTCGCATCAATGTTGTTTGGATAGACATTCTGCGAATAATTGTACGTAATTTCTGTGATACCACAGCCGCAACATGTGATTTGTCGGTTCGTTAGAGGACAATAATTATGACTGAAATGTATAAGATCGCTAATAGACAAATAGTTTCCGACGAATACGAACGACACGCCGTAGTTGACTATTTGTTTGATGTTCTGACTTATGCAGAGGATCGCGGGTTCGAACCCGACTCCTCCGAGTTTACTTATGTGCGAAATTCAATTTATCTCTGAGTTTTTTCGAGAAATGAACACATCGCGAGGAAACCTACGCGCATCAGCAAAGTTAATTCAAGGATGCGTGTGAAGTCCCCAATCCGCACTGAGCCCGCGTGTGGACTACAGCCCAAAGCCTCTCGTGATGAGAGGCTTTGGGCTATGCCCAGCAGTGAGATGTAAAAAGGCCGTTGTGGAACACAAATCACTACATATAATAAAGTCTCCTGCCGCTTCTATCTGTCTGTTCGCGACAAACTCAAAACCTACTGAACGGATCAATATGGTTTTTTAATAATAGATAAAAGAGGTTCATGAGGAAGGTTTTGGAGTAAATTGGTTGAACTACTATAAGTGCAAAGCCGGGGCGGGCCGCTAGTATTTCAATAAACGAAACTGGAGACATGAAGTTTCTTCAGAAGATGAAAAGATAATTTTATTATCCTTCACGGCCAAATTGATCGCGTCCATCTAATAATATCGTTAGCCTAACTTGGAAACTTCCAAGGGAGCCTTTCATAATCATAACTTTCACAAGGTTAATGAAAAACAAGGACAACATGGAAATATAAGAAAAAAAGAACTTAATCCGCAAGCGAAGCTCTTGTTAAGTAAACAAAGGATTACGTTCTCAAGTTATAAGACAAGTATTACAGTGCTGTTTATAACGATTATGCAGTGAGATATCTTCGGTTGCCGACTACCTACACTGTTTCGCTTTCTTTGCCCGAACAATCTAAATATTTGTATTGCCTAATGGCCTCTCGGTTTGCGTGGTTGCACTTTGGTAGCGATGTTTCTAGACTCGCAAGTGCTCCGACGGTAATTGATGGTGATAAATGTATTTACATTGGCAAGACGTGTAAACATATAGCTAGTCACATTTATACCTTTCTTAATATTCGTAGGTCCAATAGACATAGAATACCCTGGTAGCATACCCTGGGCCCCCTGTCAATTGATATACTCATAGGATATTGAAACTTTAGCGCAACGTAATTGAGCAAAAGTTTTAGCAAAAGAAAGTTCCTTATTGGCTAGACGGGCGAGACCTTTCATTAACTCGTAGTTCTCCTTGATTAAAACTACAAATGTTGGGGTCCGGGTTTGTTACAAGATTGTTGCCGCATTTAGTGCGAATTGAGCCAAATTCCATGATCGATCAACGTCGGCGTTCCCGGCCTATTTGTACCGTTCCATCTGTAGGGCGGCGTCCAATCCCTACACATCTATCACTATTCTTTATAATACGGGATTTTCATTACAAACGACCGCACTTACGGCCAAAGAGCCGAGAGTGCGCGCAATATATTTCAGAGGACAACAATAGATTACGTCGTAGGTAATACGGGTCCTCTAACAGGAAGTGTTCTATGTTTATTTGTGAATTGTATAAACATTACATAAATATATTCATGCTCTTTTTAAGGATGCTAATGGCGTAGTAAAACTGTTTTCCTCGTTGAAAGAATCCTTTGGATATTGACAATAGAGACTGCTTAAATTCCGGTGACTAGAAAATAAATTCTAGAATGAATATAAGACTTGCAAGGAATGTAGTAACTGAATTGCTTGCGTGGCTCATTTCTCCAGGTTCAGCAATCTTATTGTTCAGAATGCTTTTCTAAACAAACAAACTTCAAGTTGAATTTACGGAGCGCGGTATTGAGGAGTAAATTTCTGGAATAGCTAGCTGTCGGCATTAACAGCAGCACTATGATATATCGTCATGGCGCTGCTGTTAAAAGCGACAGCATTTCCGATTCGGTAGATCAATGTACTTTTAAACCGAGGTCTTGATTGATGATGGTTTTGATTTATTAAGAAATAAAGAGCTATTTAGTAGTCTTGGGCCGGCTTATCGCCAGAACGAGAAGTGAACGTCTTTCGGCTAATATGATATTAGTTCAAATGAAACAAGGCAATTTCAATTCGGTGCTGGAATGTATGAGATAAAAGAGCTAAGAGAGTCACGGGCTAAAATGGTAAGACCTGGTACTGACCCCAAAGGCACTAAACCGCTTTGTGCGTCGGTTGGAGTGGTCGTGGGCGAGGAACGCCTCGGACTTGGGTCTGGGCGGCCGCTTGGGCCTCATCAGAACGCGCGCGTCCTCCCGCGCCCCCTCGTCCAGCAACTTGGAGTCTGAAGACACGGAGAGCTGTCTCCGCACTCGGTACTCGCCGTTGCCACCGCCGCTCCATTCTGCAAGGGAACCTTGGGTTAGACGACTTACAAAAATCGTAAAGATTAATGTTATCACAAAAAAAAAAACATAAAACTAGAATACAACAACCTTCATTCAGATCAGCGAACGCCCAAAATAAGCGTTTAATGCGATAATAGAAGTCGCTGCCCAGGAAGCCAGTAATAAAGTTGGAAGCGTCACCTGGATATTGCTCACATAAAGAGCTTCCATGAAAGGAGATTGTCAGTCTATTTAATTACCTTGTTGCTGGTATTAGTCAAGTAATTATTGAGCTGGCAAGTTATTATGTAGAGAATATGATTCGCCACTATCATTAATTATTATTTTAGGGTGGACTTACTATTACTATACAAACACAATTTACACAAAGAGTTTCTATTGTAGATTGAAAACACAGGGCGGACACGGCCTATAAAAGCACGATTTCGAACACAATTCGAATGAAGTGCCAATGTTTGCGTGTGAGCATTTTCTCACTGCGTATCATTTGACGCGAACGGGTAAGTCGGTGTTCCTTTTTCTTAACAAATTATTGTAAAATTTGCGTAATGAATCGTAAGACAATCTCGAAATTCGATAAGACATTTTCCTCCTCCCAGATAAAGCCATTTGTCGATGCGTCATAAAAGCCCACTCAATCCGGTTTCACTTGGCTGGAATACTTTCCCTCATATTTTGGCAATAAATTGTCAGAGCACTCTAAAAGACAAACATTCTGAGGTTCAGCCATTGACGGTTGGAGTCCTGACGCAATTTCCCGAGCACTTAGTAAGCAAATTAATTCGCGGGGAAAAATTGCGTTGCCGATTGAAGGTCCGCGAGATGGCGGGCTTTGGGAAGCAGCTATTTTTCACTTCCAGTCGATATTCGCACCGAGGGGCACTCTGGGATCGCGTTAGCGTCACAAAGACGATATCGATGCGACGGCGGAGCAAACACGGAGCGAATAAATCACCCGCAGATAGCGACGTCGTCGCTACTCGATATTCTATTAGATTGAAGAATAACCTTCTATTCGATGATGTTGTTTGCAGTTGCAAATGGTTTGAGTACACAATCAGTTTTATACAAGACGTAATGTAGGCATTAATCTCGATCTCACGTAAGAGTCTCGCAAATTGATTCCGCCTACCATACGAACCGGAAAGTCGGTATACCTATAGAAGAGCTAAACTGAGTTAGCCGTATATACTTCATTAGACCCGACGAGATACGATTTGCTTTGATCAAAGACGAATATTTATTGAGATCTCCTTGGAAAAGGCAATATAGTTCTCATTCAACGTCTGTTCAGGAAAGATATTCCGACAGACAGGCAGCTATGTAGTGCACACAGTAAATTGAATCAATATGGGAATTTCGAGCTTATATTTAATTAAGGATTCGGAAGCCTCCGATTATTGGTAAGTAGGTATATCAATAATCTCTTCGAATGAGTTAAACGGGACACGATTTAGAACAAAATTTAACAAGCCCATTGTCCAAACGGATGAAGTAAATCGTAATATATTTTTCTCAAACATGCAATGAAATATTGATATTATGTTCTTCTTATTAGACTGGAAAGTATCACGTTTCAGGCGCGGCTAGACGATTGGTCTATAATGAGATTTCATACAAACGTTGCAGGCCAAGGCCGGCAAATCACTTTTTTTTAATTTCCATTTCATATATTTGTGACACAGCATCTTGGCATTCGGCCAGTTGAAAAAAGCTACAAGCAATATTTACACTATGGTTCGCTATGACATTCTGCCAATACAGCTATAATTTATTTATTTATTTATTTCATTGCATGTTTGAGAAAAGCACTATACATACATCGGCGGGGAACGGAAGTTGTCGGCCTCGTAACTATCCGGCCTCACTTCGTTCGGCCGTATATAATACTCGGCCTGCAACGTCCTCCTTCCCGGCCTCTGTAGTAATGTACTATAATTTCCCTAATATCGAATGACAATTCAAATTCTAATCTTCGTGATGGGAAAGTAATTGCACAGAAATTACTTATTACTCAAAATAAATAAATTCTGAAGGTTTCTTTTACCAACCGTAAAATCATTAACAAGATTTCATCGATGGAACGGAACGAAATTGAACTTCCTTGTACGATTCTTCGGGCAATAATTCGAGAATCCATAGCAACTAGAAAGGTCGTCCCAATAACGTGAGTTTTCCAGAAACTTGCACGATTAATATCCACTTATCATAAGAATCGGAAACGGCAAAGTTAATAACAGCAATAACAATACCGATTATATTGGCAGTAACGAATGGAACGCGAGGATCGCGTGAGAATTGCTTATTTTCATTTTTCGCAAATGGGGAAGGACGTTGTGTGTGACCCCAGACCTTTATAGGAAAGTGCTAAATTAAGCCCTCGATACTATAGACGTGATAGTGTTAGGTCAGGTATTTATAGATTTTTTATCTCGACATTTTAGTTTGAGTGTGCAAGGTTGCTAAAAGGTTGTATGTACTCTTCGAGCAATGTTAGGGGATTGTGAGTTAAAAACAGAAAGGTACCTACCGCATTTGTTTTCATAACATTATTTTGTGCATGATATTCGTGGTTTATCCGTGCGTGCGAAGTTGAGTTGCGATACTGAGCGTGCAATTTATTTATACATCAGGAGATTTATACATAAAACGCAATCAGCAACAAGGGTAATGAAATGAGAACGAATTAATTTGTAGAATTTAACGAACGTGAATCGCATCTTATATTTCAAAAGCAAATTGCTTGAAGGAGCTTTGTACTATACTGAAAAGAATAGCACATTTTCATTTGAAGGTAATCGTCCCATTTAAGTTTTCACATGAGGATCTGATATTAAAAATCGGATTGTTCGCCTGACTTGCGACTCAAGTCGAGTTTGGATCGCTGAGCAAAGGGATAACAAGGACTCACTTATTACCCGCTTCTTTTCGTATCCTTGACAACAATGCGCCATTTACTTTGCAAGGATGCATATGCATACCTGTCATAACTAGATATACCGGGCCGTTCGATATGAGAACATTGAGGCCAGTATCAAGCAATTCACTTTGCCGGCTGTAATGATGATATATCGTGACTGACTGACCTGGATTATTTAGTCCGGCTATAAATGTCCTTGTAATATAAAGATCGAAGTAATAACTAATAGCCTCCTTGAATGGCCTACTTTCCGTGGCAGTAAAGTCGTCCGTCATCCTCCTGACATGTGTTATCAAAATGCTACATCGCTTTACTATCGCCATTACTTTACTGTCAGGGGTGGAATGGGCGTGTTTTACGACTATAGGCTTTTGACGGCCCAAATGCACGTATCCGTCATACTGACTTGCAGGCATGTCGTAATTCATAACCCGGTGTAAAAATGTTTATTGAGCCCGAAAAAGTAACGCGTCACTCGAGTTCTGCGGTGGGCCTAATTAAAATGGACAGGCTTCCTTTCGGTTTGCGCTCCGAGCCCAAAACAAAATGGCAATTAGCCTAATTATTATTAACATCGGCGTATTGTGCGTGTAAATTGGCCTGTTTGTTTTTATTATGCGAAATTAGTTTCTAGTAACTGAAAGCCGTAGTGGTGAAATGTCTAAACGAGGTGGCATAGGTAATCCATTAGGTTCTTTATTATCATAAGAATCAACAGTATCAAAAAGGTCGAATGTGGAAAGGTAAATAATTACGAGGGGTGATCCAAAAGAAATGATAATCAGTATGAAAGACACATAAAATGTTTAATAAAATAACTTAGACCATCGTTTCTCCAGACCACGAATCCCTTGAAAAAAAAACTTTTAATGGACCCTCCAAAAATGCCTTCACAACGGCCATTACCTCGCCATCATTTAAAAATTTGTTGCCTCTAACATCTTCCTTCAGCCGTGGAAAGAGATAAAAGTCGCTGGGGGCTAGGTCTGGCGAATATGGGGGGTGTTCCAGCAATTCGAACCCTGAATCACGGATGGCAGCCATCGCAACGCCGGCCTTGTGGGGCGGTGCGTTGTCCTGGTGAAACAGGATGCCAGCTCGAAGTTTACCCCGCCGCTTTTCTTTGATTGCCTCTCTCAATCTGCGTATTTGGTCAGCGTAGTAGGAGCCCGTAATAGTGGTTCCCTTTTCCAGGTATTCGATCATTATGACTCCCTCAGCATCCCAAAACACTAAAGCCATGACCTGAGCTGGCTACCTTGAATTTCTTCGGTGTAGGGGAAGACGCTCGCTTCCAGGTCATGGATTGCTGTTTGGTCTAAGGATCGAAATGGTGGATCCAAGACTCGTCCATGGTTGTAAACCGACGCAAAAATGTTTCGGGATCAGTTTGATATTTGTCAAGATTAGACTTCGAAATCTCACATCGTATTTTCTTTTGTTCAGCCGTTAACATTCTAGGCACCCAACGAGCGGAGACTTTTTTCATGTGTAGTTCATCAGTTAAGATTCTTTGAATGCTGCCATACGAGATACCTGTGAGCTCAACTAGATGCCTGATAGTCATCCTTCTATTTGTTAAAACGAGATCATTAATTTTTTCGACGTTTTCTCCAGTAATGGCGTCAGATGGACGGCCTTCGCGATGTTCATCTTGAGTGGATGTTCTTCCCAAGTTAAACTCCTTTGACCACCGTGCCACTGTGGAATACGGTGGAGCGGACTCGCCCAGTGTTCCCATTAATTCAGCGTATATATCTTTAGTACACATTTTTTTCAAACAGAAGTATTTAATAAACGCTCTCACCTCAGTTTTCTCCATTTTTGCGTTATTGTTCCGACTGCTCGTGAAAAAACAGCTGCAACTCTCTGACAAATACATTTTTTTTTAAATTTACTAAGGAGTCTTTATGGCCAGTAACGGCATACCCATTTATTTTAATCCGATTCAATAAGTATTCAGTTATCATTACTTTTGGATCATCCCTCGTATCGACTTAAGCAGACAACGCTAACAATTTCATCCCTCATTTCAATGAAGAAATAGACCCAAAATTGTATTTAAGGAGAAACTCATAAAAACATTAAATGTGGCGCATGAATCAAATTTACTTTTGTATCTTCACATGAATCTTGGAAATGTATAAAATTCAAATGTTATGCTTCATAAATATCACGTCAAAAGTAGTTGAATACCACCTTCATAACTGAAGTAGGTACCTTAGTAAATATATCGTGTGCGAGAACAAACGCGAGCCCAAATTGCTTGTTTATTCATTCATGGGATTTTATAAGATTCCCCTTGGCAGTGAAACAATAACTTGTTTACACACTAAACACTGTCCGTGCGTTGTTAGTGCTCTTAATGCCAGTTGATGCACCATTTACATTGCAAAATAATCTATACAGATACGAGCATAAGGTTCAAAAATATTGACGCGATTTGACAGTTGACTGGACAAACCAATGTAGTCGGTGGGGTCAATATTTACTCTCATTTGGTTTTCCTGGAACGAAATTGTCGTCTGGCCCTTTAGTGTGCAAATGAATGTAGACATGATGATGACAGATATGTTATCCATATCCATATTTAATATTATAAATGCGAAAGTAACTCGCTGTATGTCTGTTACTTCTTCACGCTTCAACCGCTAGACCGATTGAGATAAAATTTGGCATAGAGATAGTTGGGGTCCCGGAAAGGACATAGGCTACTTTTTATCCCGGAAAACGCATAGTTCCCGCGGTAGCGCGATAACCGACTTTCACGCGGGCGAAGTCGCGGGCAGAAGCTAGTTGTTTTATAAATCAAATCCATTTTGAGGTTGTCTATCTACTTTGCTGGTTCACAGAAAACGAATACATAGATAGGTAATACAATACTCAGAAACGTGCGATTTCCAATGCCTTAATCATACTGTATTTTAAAACATTATTTCAAAATTATATTCAGTTTCATGACATTGCTGAACTATTAATTTGTTGTTTCCAACGCTGTGTTTCCGTAATAATTTCATGAACGTCAATCAGTCGATAATCATAATTCTCTATCAATACGTGCATAATCTACGACACAAAGTGATGATACATTTCGTATGCGTGTTCACTGCCTGAATTCAACGTTTGGGAGCGCCGTGATTGGTCGATAAATATTCATGCACGCGTTTATTGACGCATGTCATAGACGTGGAGCGACGTATGCCACGGTTCACTTGCCCGCCACTTGTTAGGGTACCAGAACAGATTAGGGTTGCTTATTCAATAAAACCGCGCATTTTCACTCATAAAACCAATCAATCAACATAGGAGATTACGCCCACTCTGACGATAATGGGAAAATGATCGAGAACTGCTAAGTTAGGAAATTCGATAGAATAAAGGAATCAAGGTTTTACGTAAGAGAGCTGTATGAAAACAATTTTCTTTGAGAGTAAAAGGAGATAACGTAATCGCAGGGAAGCTTTCGTCGGTTCTCTTTGGCCGACGCTGTGGAAGTGAGGGGAAATGACAGAATCTAAACGAGTGCCTCCGAGTGTACATCAAAGGTCTTAAGGTGAGTAGTGAGGCAAAAATGCAAAATCGAGGTGTTTTTGTAACCATTTTTCTATAATTGTAACAAGTAGTCATCTGCAAAGTTTACGAATATGGAACACAAATATAGTCAATTAGTGTTTCTGGTATTTTATATCGTCTTATATGTAATGATTTGTACTATGGATGTCATTTAAGAAATCCTTAATCCTCCTATATGTAACCATTTATTTCCGCTTAGAATAAAATCTGCGTTGCCAAATTTTTTGCAAGTACTTTTCAGAATTTTATCTAGGGCTTGACCTTCTTAACTTTTATGATAAATAGCTTTTAGACGAAAAACCTATGTCTTACTTAGTGTATAATCACAAGTATCACAACACACATTTGCTGCGCTTATTAACGTAGGCGCTTTGTTGAATTATGCGGCGTTTTTAATATTTTTAAATATTTTTATTTATTAATTTAAAAATATCTAAACTATCATGATTACTAAAGCTAGAAGTAGAAAAGTTCGTTTCAAAAATTTGACTTTTATATTGGATTTGAAGTCGTGTTATTTTTCTATAACTTCATTGCATTATACAGAAAGTTGTGGATGTGAACAAGGCGACGTTGCGAGTTTCGGCACTCGTGTTGTTTACCTCGCGGTCGCGCGCGCTGTTGCCAGCTTGGTAGGTATCCCGAACTCAACCAGAAAAGTAGGGTCGCTTCGCCTGTTTGCGTCCACTTAGGGCCGGTTCCTATATCCACGTAACGCCTCGTTTTGCCTACGGACGGTTAAAATTTGACAGATTCTCTATGGAACAAATGTCAAAAATCAACCGTCCGTAGGCAAAACGAGGCGTTTCGTGGATATAGGAACCGGGCCTTAGTGGAGTTGGCAAGTTTGAAGGTGAAAATAAAAATGTTCTAATTGAAATTTTGATTATAAAAGGAACGTAATGTATTGATTATATAGTCCTTTTCAATATAACTTATAGTTTTGGTCGAAACATCTGGTGGTTTTCAAAAAAACGACACAAATAGGCATATTAGGCGATTTACCAAGTTTGCGTCCACTTAATCCAGATTGCGTCCAGGTGGACGATGGCCCAATTCACGTCCACCAACTTAGAAAAGGAATCTGAATTGATGTTTTTATAGATAACTAGCTTTTCCCCGCAACTTCGTATGCGCAGAAATATTAAAATGAAAGATCCCGTTTTTCCCGTTCCCGTGGGAATTTCGGGAAATTCTCTCTTAGCGCTCCCATACGTTCCCTAAGGAACCTGCATGCCAAATTTCAGCCCGATCCGTCCAGTGGTTTGGGCTGTGCGTTGATAGATCACTATGTCAGTCAGTCACCTTTGAGTTTTATACACGGTGGGTCAGAAAATATGGCAAATAATTAACCCACCATATCGGCTATCGATTCTAAATATGTATATTGTATAGGTCTTTAATTTTTTTTCGAGTTGGTAAAAAGAAAATGTATATGGGATTGGTTGTGTGAGCGACGCCTGAATCCTATACAAAATATGTTTACCTATACAATATACTTAGAATCGATAGCCGATACTATGGGTTAATTAGGTATTTGCCATATTTTCTGACCCGCCATGTATATTTAGATGTACAGGATATATGTTTAGATTGTACAGAATGATCGGATTTTAACAATGACTTTATTCAAGAATATTTGACATTAAAAAATCATGATTATAATTAATAAAACCATGAAGATTTTTTTTCCAGACAGGCCAGTTTTCCTGCTGTTTGAACTTTATAATGTATGTAGTCATTAATCGGGGTTTTACCCTACATACGCATAATGCCTAATTGCATTGCATATTCTTAAACTACGACTTTGATACGAAAAAACATTAAAAATATCTAAATATCACTAGTACCATGTTCAGCATGTAAATTAATTAAAAAAGTATTCAATTCATAAAAAAAATATACAAAAAGATATTTTAAGCGGTGATTTGAACCCGCGCAAGAGGGCGCTCTCATGTACGTCATGATGAATTTGGACCGCTGGGCCACGGTAGACTTAAGACAGCGGGCGAAATTAACCATTGGTATCGTTGTAATTTACGTTAGCGTATTTGGCGCGGTTATTATTGAGAGGATCGAGCTCGAACGCCCAAGGTCATCGACGGCTACAGGCGCCTTAATTGTTTTCGTCGTGGGTTGAACAAGGGTTGCGATGATAACGTCCAATAAAGACCGCGGCCACACTAATGAGATTTAAAATTAATGATCAAACTAAAACATCACTTCAGACGCGGCGAAATTGTTTGTGAGTGGAGTTGGTAATTTCGGATTTTCAGCGCTGTAACTTTTGGAGTGGGTACCCATGTGAAGTTGTGGATTGGAATTAACACGTTTTATATGAGTTTTAAAGTGGAATTTAACTTAATTTCCTCTTAAATAGTTGAGCATGGGAGCTTTATTTTAATATCGAAAATTCTAAAGTTATTCCTCTGCGCGTCGCACGTTTAACCAGGCATCCCGAACATTTGCAGTGAGTACACATTGGCAATGATAAAACTGCACCGCTAACTAAAATACATATTAGTCCTGTTGTCAAAGAACCATACCAAAGTTCAACAATAGACATAGTACCGCAATGGTTTATATCACCGCACTGCGACAAGAGCTCGACAGTAACACTTAGGCATATGAATGATTCATGCGGCACTCAAGTGAAAGATGCAATTAGTAGGAAGCCCGACTTGATTAACGATGATTAGTGCGTGTCATTTAAAGCCGGATTAGGACTAATGACGCGTCTGTCGTTAGTATGGAGATGATTGCGTTTTTTATTAGCAGTAGGTGGCATTATCGTCATGAACTAGAATGTCATCTGGGTATTTTGGCGCCCTAATTGCGTGCGTATCCCGGCATATTTATGTTTACAGAACGAATTAATAATAGTAGTACTCTACGAAAGTAATCAATTTCACTCATAATATTTTCATACATAAGCGGGAGTCTGAAGAAAAGCTGATAGTTGTGGGAAAGGTGGAAAGTAAAGAGACCTCTTGGTAGCTCCCCCACCCGATGGTGTGAACAAGTAACCACGCTCACCGGATTCCCTACAACGTCCATTTGTTACATTACAACGAATGCCCTCAAAGAAGCTGATATACAGAATGGCACAGAATGGAAGGACCTTTGACCTTACTAACCAAGTGAAGAGCTAACATTAAAGCTACCGTTAACCATACACTTAATTGTGAACTAGCACCAAAATGTTGTTTGTCAGTTTTCAAAGTGATAGAGCCAGAACCACGCTTTAACTTTTGATTACTGCTCGAATTTGTGCTGGCGCGTCGGGGGAAGTTTTGCGTTTCGCACGATGAGGGGCGTTTTTCGGGGCCCGGTGTTGCATTTCAACATTTTCAACTGTTTATGAGCGGCGCTCGTTTCGTTGGCTCATTTGCCATCTATATCATGACAAATGACGTGACAATGACAACGTACCATAGTGTGGATCCTTGTCGTGCGGTATGTTCCCGTTGGGCTCGAGCCGGTCGAGGCACTCCTCCGAGTAGCCGTTGTAGACGAGCTTGCCGCGGCCGCCGTTCTGCTGCCGCGCGCGGCATTCGCCCGTCTCGCCGTCCGGCTCGTCTTTTGTAGCTGCAACAAATTTATAATTTGAATGGAGAGTTTAACAATAATCAATGAGTCCATACACGGACTGCTTGCAGCGGTCAAAGTGCCGCTTGGAGCGGTCGGGTATAAGCTGCTCCTTGATTCTGCTCACACGACTGCTCCAAGCATTCCTTCTATGGCACTTACACGGTTTTAACATAGCAGATAGGTATTATTTAGACTGTCAATTAAATTGTATTCATTACATTCACCGCCGGCGGCATTGCGTTTTCACAGCTTCCAGACAGTGAGCATGTGCGTTTAACTATATTCACTGAGCATAATTTGATACGGCTGCGGCAATGGATGAAAATCGATGACAATAAATAAAACATGAAGACGCTTAACACATAAGGGCAACGTTTGATGTAGGATGATGTAGAAAAGTACGTATCCTATGAAACATACGAGTAGGTACGTAAATGATAGACCGTGATCAAGGTACGCTGACATGCTACTCTATTTCCAACGAACGTGAAACTTTGATGTTTTCAATGAACCTAGTGGAAGTTTGCAATGCTAAACTGTTACTGTTCACTGTTATCTACGTGTGATAGAAATTTCAATGAAATTATCCTACACGTGGTCGCAAAACTTTTAGTGTCAGCACAGAAATAACAGTCTTAACGTTTACAAGTACGTCGAGTAGGCTCTTAAAATAACGACAGCAGACTCCCGCGATTTTATCCTTTGTCGCTGAATGCGATGGGAGCCGGGACAACGAACGTTGCTCGGTAGCAAGCTGTCGCGCCAAGGGCGAATCTTTCTTCGGCGTCATTAACCGTTACGTCGTTTTGGTTCAAAAGGTAAAACCACGCTGCACCCCTGAGAGTGACATCAGGATAATAGTCTTCAAATAAATTCAAATGCGAGATCATTATAGGCTGACGGACGGCCCGGTAACGATTAAAGGAAGTTTGGGGTGCCATTTCGAGCCACGTGGAATTAATAGCGGCGAGACATTGAACAATACCGATTTAGCGTAGCGCGCGTTACATTGGCAGATCGGGAAGAGGCTATGAAACGCAGTGATAGACAAATCACTAGAAGGGGGAAGTTTGAATTTGAAAGGCTATACAATTTGAATCTATAGAGGAATAAGGATAAAGGGCAACATAGCAACAACGTTACGAGTATCTACGTAAACGATGCCTTTATGACTTTGGCACTTTTGGTAAGTAGGTATATTTATATGGTCTAGATTTGAAGTGTATCAATTTAACGTTGCCATCGAAAGCAATATTTATGGTTCTTACTTCAATCTCATTAGTATTATAGTTATAATTTGTATCAAATATAAGTAGATAGGTACTGAGAATGTATACTTCACGAGTACATACACGTTCGTGTATTCGTTTTAAAGTAAGAAGCAAATATTTATTTAAACTGAGAATGTTAATATCAATCTACAAATCTTACGTAAACAGCGTACTTAATGGAAAAATAGATTATTTTCAATTTCGACACGAGAGAGGCAACTAATCATTACTTTACTTTATTAAATAGGATAACTATTCCAAGGGTACAAGGAAAGTCTAGCCAGTAGCCACTTCTTCCTTCTCAGGCCGAGATGAACTTCCTGGAATGAAGTGACCAAGTACCTGACTGACTGAAGTAGGTACCGTGGGTGTGGTAACGCCAATTTGTAAGAATGAACTTTGAAGTCCTCTAAAAACTGAAAAGTCCATTCAAGCTATTAAAACTCCACATTAAATTCTTGAATGAAACATGGATCAGCACTCCATGGGTTTGCCACTGGGGCAAATTGGATAATTCCACCGTGAGTGATCGAGTTACGTGACGGGGAACTCGATTGTCATGTGCGCGGTACATTTTGACAGGCTAATATATTGAATCTCCGTCACTGAGCACACAACGAGACAGCTACTGCAACGTTTTACATATTTAATTCCTGAATTTGCAAGGTTCTATCATCATGGATGTTTAATTCATTTCACAAAGAAAATGTGTACGAAGTGTTAAATTTTAATGTTTAATTAGAGGTTATCTCTTTCTGTGTCTTTAATGTCATATTTGAGGAATTTAATACACTGTAACTGAATAGAGGGCAATAGAGCCCGAGGTCGTTGTCCAACCCGATGGTCCGACCGGATAAACGAAGCCACTTCCTGAAGCAAGCCCCATCAAGCGGTGAGGGCAACGATGGGTCGCGTACGATGGAGGAACATCATAAATGGAGAAATCCCCTCATCGCGATCCTCAGTAATGAGGGAACGACCTGCCCGAGAGAGAACTGAATAGAAGAATGATGACATGTAAAAATGACACCAACATTTGAACAGCAAACGGTACCTACGGCACATACTAATTGCTTGCCGTTACGAACTGCTGTCGTCGAACAAAACGGGATCCGATTTGCAGAGCAACTAATTAGTGAACTTCGTACACGAGAGTCACGTTACGTGGCGTTCAAAAGACGAGAAGGGAAGCAACAACCGTCATCCCGGGACGGAGTGTAATTAGGCGGGACCGCGCGGGAGCAGCCAATTCATGTTAGTTCAATATTTAGCTGGTAATAACTTACTAGCTAGTCTGAGTCAATGGCGTAAACGCTACAAGTGTGACAACAACTTATGTCGTGCAGTACTGTCAGTTAAGTAATGGACGGTGCGTTGCAAACACGGACTTGACGGGATATAATAGTGGTCAAGTGTACCTAAATTTAGTAACTAAGCAAATGTCTCGTACGCGGTCACATTTTCCTCTGTCAAAAGTGTCCATTTGTATGGGATCTGACACTGATGAATCTAAATTTCCTAATGAAGTTTTGTGCACACAATCCTATAACTTCTCTTTTAACAGTGGGTCCCTAACTTCCGAAAAGCATTTTGTGTAAGCAAGCACACGACTAATTGATTATAGCCCTGATTTTTTAAAGTCCAGAAATCTGCAGCAACCATAAAGCATGATAAAATGGTCCATTAATTTCGTCGCCGACGTTTGAACTTGGTCCGTTTTACAAATTACTTAATTAAATGCACATACTGGGGTAATTAATTATGCACGCTCTCGTCTGTTCTGTGCATCTGTAGCAGTACGAGTTGAGCTTCAGAACGATTTTCCGGTCGTTCTATCACATGGGATTTGGTTTAAGACGAATAGGTATTGTTATTATGTATTATGCGTTCTTAAGAATGTACGGTAGTTTTAAATCTGCGTTCAAAAACTTGAGAATCTTCCGGTGCAGTTGCGGAATAAATTATACGAAGTTGTGGCGTCAAGTTTAAAGTTTACGTGCTGACGCAGTTATGGCAGCTAGCGTCGCGTCGCGTAACTACTTCATGCAGACAAGACAATGCGAGGCGCCGGCGTGCCCGAATTAACAGACTTCTACATTCTTACCTCGATATCTCACAAGAATTTTACAAGAAGGGCGTTAAAAATGACGCTGATATCTTTTCGGACCCTAACAGATGTTGTTACTTGTAAGAAAGAGTAAAATGGGCACAAAAAGCAAAAGTAACCCGTCGATAAAGTACGAAACAAAATATATCAGACTGCTTAGCACACTATACACGTACCGTCCATTACTCAGCTTCGGTAAAACTGGAGGCAGTTCGCGCGGAAAGTTCCTGCAGGCCGCGGAAATCAGATTACGTTATTAAATAGTAACCCTCGTGTTCACATGGACGGTGCGCCGTGCAAACAAAGAATGCAGTGTAAATATCGTCGCAAAACAATGGTTATCGGGTCTTTCCGCGTCGGATTAATGTGGGATTAGGAGAGCCGGTTAGAGGCACGTGCGTGCGGACTAAAGAGTACGGCCGGCCGTTTGCGATTTGAGCACGTTCCGATACTCCCAACGTTGGAGTTATCGGCTATCGTGTTTATAAGGAATATCTCAGATTTCAAATGAGTGAGAGTATTCTCAGCCATTTTCGTATCGAATTTATAATAAAATTAATAAAACCCCAGAGACTACTAAATCGAGTCATATTAATGAGACTTCGAATTTTGTGGAGCCATGTCATGTCAGCTATCTTACTTTTACGATAAACGCTTACTTTATGATTAGGATAGAATAAATTACAACAAAGTCATGTTTTCTTAATCAGCCACTTGATCGAACGATATACATTACAGAAAGTTAACATAATGTCGATCTCAATCATTGTAGGCATTAGATTAGAGTTTACATCAGCAACATCATCCGCGTGGGCACTATAGCCCAAACCCTCTTGTGATGTGAGGAGGCCTCTGCCCAGCCGCGGGACTTAAATAGGCTGAAGTAGTAGTAGTAGTTACATCAGCATTATTAACAAACATTACATAAGAAAGCGAGGCCCTTGGACCGCTTGAACTTGGATTGTAAATGAGTCAATATAAAAAATATAGCTTAATAAGCAGCTAAGCTAAGTAAGCAGCTTTAAAAACACTAAAAATAAATGGCCCAAACGCGAGCTAAACTCAAACAGTACAAATGCTTCCTTGCACTAAAAGTAGGTAGCGAAGAATGCACACAATTTTCACTTGAGCGTAGAAACCGTGAAGGTACACCTATGAAAACTGTTAATCTAATGTTAAATTCTCTACCTAGCCCTTACATAAGGCTCATAAAAGAGATAGAGCCTGTATTATAATATAATTTACAAGGGTAAGACTCCCTGAAGTTCAGCGGGCGACGGGCGTCTAGATGCAATTAGATAACAGCTTTTGTTTCATTGTTTTGAAGTCTCGACGTGCCGGCTGCCGGCAGTGAAACTCCGTATCACTTGAAATTATCAGTTCCTACTTCGTGACAAAAACAAGCAATTAGTCAGATGGATTCTGATAAGAAAATTGAAAATAAAAAATCCTAACAAAATGTTAACAAAAAACAGTACCAGTTGTAAGTTGTAAACAAAAAGATCGATGACAGCGTATGTGATGTGTGGTATTGAAAAAATATACACGAAACTATCTATGACAGTCATTGCGAGGATCACGTTGTTATGACTCAAGTTAACCTCATACCAGTATTATTTTATAAACACAGCTGCTGTCTTGACATTGTCTGTTAGTCATCATACGCGAAGTGGATCACTCAAGCCTAAGGCAAGCAACCTAACAAAAATGAATTCCTGGAAAAGGTGCCGCTCACCTGTTGGAAACACTTGTCCCAAATTGTTAGTCTTGGAAAACATTTTAAGGGATTCCCTTTCTTCGTTTCTATTGTTTGTTTTATTTTAGGAAAAAGGACATGGCCAATAATGGATCTTAACGTGGTTGTTTAGAAAACGGTTTCAGCAACATTAAACGAGCCAGATGACGGTAAAAAATTTCGACTGATCATGTTTTCAATTTAATACAAACATTTTAAGATCTTGGATTATAAACTGTACAGATGGAGTACCTACGCAATCCGAACCACTACGTAAGATTAAAAACCTACCAGTTGCAATCGGATTTTCTCATGAACAGTGGCTCCTCGATAGGTATTTGTCAGAGTGTCTGCGGTCGATGAAAAAAAAAACGAAGTCTTCGATTCCAATATCGCGCCGTCGAATACGAGGAATGCCATAACGCACCCGGCGCGGTTGGGTCGACAAAAGCTCTTCTATAGGACAGAAGATTAAACGTGAATCCTAGCTTATCCTAGATTCTTACTGCATACTGCATATTAAAAGTGGCAACGGTGTCTGGTTACGGAAATTAATCGCATGAGCAACGACCTCGACGATATTGTGGCTTTGGAATTATTATATAAAATACTTTGTGCAAAGTTTACATCAAGAATGTTCTTGTGTGGCTCGTATCGTTTCAAAAGTTAAAGTGTCGAGAATTCATTGCAGAACACAGCAAGCAAGTCTCGTCAAATGACTCGTGCAAATGTATTTTGTAATGAGCAGAATATCTCTAAGCAGACCCATCCCAGTCAATATCGGATTGGAGCGAACGAACTGTGAATGTGAAAAGGGTTAGACATACGTCATAATGTCAAGAATGGAGATTCTGCAATTGCATGTTTTACAATATGCGCAAGTACGGTCTGATGTTAATGGTGCATGCATTGTTACGCTATTAGTTTCTAGGTTAGGGGAGGAAGATTAATTCGTTGTGATTTCGCTTCGACCTCTACGTATTCATTCCATGGAGGAAGAGCAATGTGGGAGGGAGGGGAATTGGGCAAAGTCCTCGAATGCTTGTGTCAAAGTTGACGAGGGTCCGGCGGTCGGTAGTGCTTGCGTCGACACGGGCTTATCGACGGCTTTGCGGCCGCGTTTCAGTTCAAGGACTTATTGTTTCACCTGTAGCATTTAAGGGAGGATTACTGTGATTGTTGACAGTTTGACACTAACATCGCGGATTATTTGTATCACTCACATTGTATGACATTATTTTATCCACGAGTTCACAAGGTTCGCAAAGTCCTCTGTAGTTGAAAAAGGAAGGATATAGATTACTATATAGTACCGTTGTTCGATATGAAAGTGGTTTCGACTCTCTGAATATTTTCATCTTTTACCGGCTTAGCGGCGTCTCAATTGGGTGACACGAAAAGGCACGAGGCGACATTTCGCGACACTCCCGGAGGGCGAGGAGATGTAGGTCACACACACCTACATCTAGACCGCCTGATGCACTGGAACGTTTACTTGCCACCATTATGGAACTTAACCCCTTGTTGTGTGATGCTCCGTAAACAAAGGTACCGGCGACGCTGGGGGAAGTGGAAATATCTGGAGCACATGTAAATTGGGGCTAAATAAAGAATACAGGGAGAATGAATATAGCCCACGTGTAGTGGAGTGGATAATTAAGTGTCATAATGAAACATCTCAACACTCATTTAGTAAAATGCGAAATGATACAAGGAAACAATGAATCATTCTTTAATGATACACCATAACGCTAAGTTTTATAATTGCTTCCTACGCCACCGCCCAACGAATCACTTTTCCGTGACAAATGGCGGGTTCAGACAGAACAGTAATCACCTGAATGTGAACGCGAGAAAAATGTATATCAGAGAGTATTCAAAGAAAATTTTAGTAATTAACTATCGAAGAGTAAGGAAAGCTACCCTAGACGACATATTAATGACTCAAGCTCCTGTAAAGCTTGAAGGCTTGGGAAAAGTCGACAATTTAAGACTCAAATTAAGGAAGCTCACTTTTCTCAATAAAGAAGCACTTCCAAGTTCCGAAGACGAAATCATAACGCCTAACAAACAATGCTCACAAATCCGGAAAATCCCTGTAAAGTACGGCACATTATTTTATTTGGTCGTGTCCCTTTCCTGAATATAAACGTGATCTCATAAAATATCCTTAGGGCGGTCTCTGAAATAAAAAAAGGGAATGTACCTACATGTACTGGACTCCGCTTTTCTCTCATACACAATTGGTCTAAATATTTTTATTAGTCTTTATAAATGAAATAAAGCGGTGTTTTGTTTGCAGTGTCGACTTTAGAGAGGGCAGGATTGATCCCTTGATTTCTGTTTAAATTGAGTTAAAACCGCACCCAATAGAAAGTGATACAGCCAGGAGCTGCAGACGAAAATCCATTACGTAATATAATATAAGCGACCCACTTCTGAGAAGGGGTGACCGAAGTCGTCCAGAAAGGTTAAATTGCAAATTTCGCTCCGACAACTATCTCGAGCCATACCTAATATAGCTGCGGTGAAGTCGGCTGAGACATCCAAGCGGTGTTACGACTTCTTCGACCTCTTATGATTACCATAATCTTTGGGGAGCATAGGGGAGGTTATGCATATCGCTTATACAAGGACGGGGTTTTGAATTTTTGTCGAGCTATTGTTAAGAGTGTTATGAGGAGGTTATGTGCCTTTGTGCCCTAACCGATTATACTTGTGATGTGACAACTTCCGAAAGCACGATAAAGTATTTGTTTGTAACTTTGCTGCCATTTTATCTTTAAAATACAAATAGAAATAGTTTATTGCAAAATTAGGTTTTTGTAGTTAGGAGCTCATGGTATCTAAATTGACTTCAATTTGAATTTACCACTGAGCTTTTCGGTGACGGAAAACATCGTGAGGAAACCTGCACGCAACTGCGAAGTAATTCAAAGATGTGTGTGAAGTTCCCAATCCTTGCTGGGCCCGCATGGGGACTATAGCCCAAACCATCTCGTGGTGAGAGGAGACTTGTGCCCAGCAGTGGGACACAAATAGGCTGTAGTAGTAGTAGGTATCTAACTAATACACCGTCGTTTTGCCTTGTTAACCATAACATCAAACTATTAATCTTTCTATTTAGTTAGGTGCCATGCTACGGTTAGCCACGGACACTTACGGCAGGTTAAATATCGATTCATGTAAAGGTCAGCGCTGCCTACGCTTCTAGACAATCAGCTGTGGGCCGCGGTGATTTCACTCATAGCTCATAGCCCGCCATTATTTACATTAGCGCAACGGTCCGCTGACTCGGAAACTGGTCGTCTTGCCTGATACACATCTCACATGACCGGATATACAGGAGATGTTCTATGTAACCTCAGCAGAGGCTAGAGACATCTACGTAGTTATAAAGCAACATCAGATAATTTGACGAGAGACGTGGCTAATGAACGAAAAAAAAATATGTCAACAGATTCTCTCGAGAGGCGTACAAGGAGTCAGGGCCAGCCGTTAACCCCTCGTTAAACAATTCAGGCCATCCTATCGGGGGAAGGCAGTAAACAAACAAACTGACACAGACACGGCCGCACCAGACGCGTGTGACTCACACAACAATAAACTTAAACTCGCAATGTAAGCTTTAAACTAAAGTGATCCACTCCGCCTTGTCACAGAACATAAATGAGGTAGTAAAATTACTGGCGCACTTGAATCCTAGTATTAATTAGATGACAGACATCGAAGCATTGATTAACATCGCTAGAGATGTGAACTGATTATTTGCGTATCTTGATGACTTGCCAATTGAATATATAAGATAGAAAGCGAAAACAATAGAACAGTCCAATGACCTATCGTGTGAATCGTTGCATAATTATTCTGTCTAAGACGCTTGATCTAGATTAATTTGCAGGTTCTATTTTAGTAGAGCTTCAATAGAATATTAATATACAACAACATCAATTAATGCTTCTCAGAAATTTAAGACGATAAGAGGATCAGATGTAAACTGATTAGTCAGGATTGATTATAACAAATTGCCGGTTAATTTTACTATAGGAAGCAGAACGACCAGCGCTTCTCTATGCTGTAATAAATGAGCAGTTCTGAGAATGTAACTGCAGTTTATTGAAGCAGCTGCAGGGCTTTTAGAGAGGACATAATTTTAGGAATACAAACCAACGCGGAAACGATTACGAGGAATCGGTTTAATGGGCGTTTCTGTATCAACTAGACACAAAATGTATACGACACTCGTCAAAGCCGATGAAAGCCGCAGTCCAACGAACCCCACACACATTACAAGACGATTACGTAATGGAACATGGAACCACAGTTGAGCAAGAGACAATTGAAGCAATAAAGACGAAAGCGTTTTCAAGTGGACAAGAATCGCTATTAATGTTACTTTAATGGTTATTCCAGGCGTGTGCCTTGTACAAGGAAATAACGCGTGTTGAAGGCAATCATAACGCGGTGTAAAGGTTGAAAATTTAAAAGGGATTGTGTAAAAGTAGACGCCTTTAGAGAATGCTGCAGCAATTTGAATGGGTTGTGGAAGCACAATGGGGCGGGTCGACAGAAAGCGGTTCGCCCAAGCTTCACGGCTGTGATGCAGGGAAACAATACAATGTTCCTGTGCGGTCGAGTGACTCAATGTACCCGCATACTTCATTAAACAACGGATCTACGAAAATTTGTAATCTTAGTAACGCTTTTACGATGACGCAGCATAATAAAGACATTTAATCAAATGAAGTTAAAGTTTAATAATCTCAGAGTACCTTCGAGCATTATTTAACGGTTTTTTTCAACTCCTTTGTAAACAAAAAGCAGACGCTCTAATTAAATTCAAATGCAGATGTTGTGGTTATAAATTGCTTCTGGGCCATTTCTCTGTCGCTCGCTGGTTTACATTTTCGCTTTCCGTATTAATCGCTCCTTTGTCAGCCAGTCTTAAAGAAAAAGTGAGCTTTTAATTTTCTGATAAATGTCCAACTAGACTAACTTCATTTGGATATTTTATGACTGTTCAAAGCGACAAAGGAAAGTTCTGAAACGTGTGTGGATCGGAATCGTCTAAAGTTTCAATAGCACATTGCAGAACTAGATGCAACTCAATCCACGTTTACTCAAAGGAAACAATATAGAGGGTCGTACAGTAGAGGGAACTACGGGAAGCGCAGGGCAAATAGGGCAACACTATCAATGGACGGATGTCTGCTATCAATCAACGTGATAATGGAGATGTTGAACTGACGTAAGGATGAATCGGACTCGAATATTTGAGTACCTACTTTGCTTCGCTGAAACAACTGAAACTTTTCATTGTATCTTTTATTGAACATTCCAACTGACTGAATCTAGCCAACTTGAAAATAGATAGGTACAAATGTAAAATCAATCAACGGATATCCATGAAATCGTTATAAAATTACGGGTCATGAAAATGGAATATTCACACAAATTAAGTTCGATTCGACTTCAATTTGCCTGGCTCGAATTTGTTTGCTAAATTTCTCATACCATATTAACTGTCATACGATACGAAAGGTAGTTCAAGACGTTTTCTCAGTCATGTTGTAGTACACAAGGACGAACGGAATCATCCATACACGGCAGGGTCGGTTAAGTAGCGTGTGAGCGAGTGATTCACACCTTGAAGGTCGCTCCCACCAGCCCACGGCACTTCCGTCGTGATTACTCATTGTTTTTAATTTTTTTTTGGTGTATACTACTTAGTAAATGTTCTGTGACGGTTCCCATTTCTGGCGATTCGGTTAAATTAGACCTTATTCTATTTATACGTATTGTTCTCTAATGTAATATAATATCTTGGGACATTTCACACAAACTGACCTAGCCCCAAACTAAGCAAAGCTTGTACTATGAGTGCTGGACTAAATACTTGCATATATAGAGAAATATACATACATATATAAATACTAAACATCCATGACTCGGGTACAAACATTCGTGCTCATCACACAAAGTTTGCCACTAGCGGGATTCGAACCCGCGACCGTCGGAACTTCGGAACAGAGGGCAGGGTCACTACCAACCGAGTCAAACCTGTCGTTTTTGAGAGTTGGTTGGTACCATGTATCATATTAGTAAGTAGGAGTGTGGCAAAGTTTAGATGGTTTATATCACACCCTCTCGTGATGAGAGGAGGTCTGTGCCCAGCAGTGGGACGCAAATAGGCTGTAGTAGTAGTAGTAGTAGTAGATATCAACGAAAGGTTGTGGGTGGATAACCCAAAATCAGCTGTATAAAAGATGAAAATCGAAAACAAGAGTTTCATACGAAACATATTTATAATGCATTTAATGAATCTTGATACATACGTACCTAATGATTTGAAATGTTACGTGGATAAACTTCGTGAAGATATTAATAAGTACATAGAGATTTAGTGATTAAAGTAGCTAAAGTGGGACAATGTGCGTGATCGATGCATGTCAGCAAGATGACAATTAAGGAGACGCTGAACGTCCTCGTTTACTTATCTGCTGCTGATAATAAACCACACACTTATTAATGGCGTGTCCCATCAGAGAAACACGGTCTCGCCAAAAACGCCAATTAAAATTTTCCCATTCTTCACAGCTACAGCATCAAGGAGTAATGAGATGCTGATTACGTTGTTTACGCCACCTCAAGTGAATTTGTTGAGAAGTGTAAACATGACAACTTTTCGCAGCTCTAACCGAATCGGGACAATTTATTTCCTTTACCGCCACGATCACATGTTTTTTTAAGAAAAAGAGCGATTGCCTCACCGCTTATATTTATTTTTCTAATAAATGCGACTAATATTAGAGTCATTGTGATTTGTTTACGGCGCTACGGTCAAGTCATTGAGTCATGACGAGGCCGGGCGTATTGCGCTACAATCGTGATCCGTAAATGGATCGTGTCACATGTCTGTGAACTTAGCATATCAATTTCGGGCATCTCACAATCTGATGACAGTTCTAGTAGCATCCCCAATAGTTCTACAGTTCTTGATAGTTATTTTTCATAGTTCTGCTCATTTTCGAAAAATAACGGAACTTTAAAAAATGAGATGCTAACTTCGCGTACCGAAAGTTAGCATCTCAAGAATTTTCGAGTTTTCTCTGCAGTTCTGGTAGCATCCCCAATAGTTCTACAGCCCTCGATAGTTATCTTGAATAGTTCTGCCCGTTTTCGAAAATTAGCGGAAATTTAAAAAATGAGATGCTAACTTCACACTCGGAAACCTAGCATCTCAAGAGTTTTTGAGTTTGTTCGACAGTTCTAGTAGCATCCCCAATAGTTCTACAGTTCCTGATAGTTATTTTCCATAGTTCTGCTCATTTTCGAAAAATAGCGGAAATTTTAAAAATGAGATGCCAACTTCACAATCGTAAACCTAGCATCTCAAGAGTTTTTGAGTTTTTTCGACAGTTCTCGTTGCATCCCCAATAGTTCTACAGTTCCTGATAGTAATTTTCCATAGTTCTGCTCATTTTCGAAAAATACCGGATATTTTAAAAATGAGATGCCAACTTCACAATCGTAAACCTAGCATCTCAAGAATTTTCGAGTTTTCTCTACAGTTCTCGTTGCATCCCCATTAGTTCTACAGTTCCTGATAGTTATTTTCCATAGTTCTGCTCATTTTCGAAAAATAGCGGAAATTTAAAAATGAGATGCCAATTTCACAATCGTAAACCTAGCATCTCAAGAGTTTTTGAGTTTTTTCGACAGTTCTCGTTGCATCCCCAATAGTTCTACAGTTCCTGATAGTTATTTTCCATAGTTCTGCTCATTTTCGAAAAATAGCGGAAATTTTAAAAATGAGATGCCAACTTCACAATCGTAAACCTAGCATCTCAAGAGTTTTTGAGTTTTTTCGATAGTTCTTGTTGCATCCCCAATAGTTCTACAGTTCCTGATAGTTATTTTCCATAGTTCTGCTCATTTTCGAAAAATAGCGGAAATTTTAAAGATGAGATGCCAACTTCACATTCGTAAACCTAGCATCTCAAGAGTTTTTGAGTTTTTTCGATAGTTCTTGTTGCATCCCCAATAGTTCTACAGTTCCTGATAGTTATTTTCCATAGTTCTGCTCATTTTCGAAAAATAGCGGAAATTTTAAAAATGAGATGCCAACTTCACAATCGTAAACCTAGCATCTCAAGAGTTTTTGAGTTTTTTCGACAGTTCTCGTTGCATCCCCAATAGTTCTACAGTTCTTGATAGTTATTTTCCATAGTTCTGTTCATTTTCGAAAAATAACGAACTTTAAAAACACAGATGCTTACTTCGCGTACCAAAAGTTAGCATCTCAGGAATTTTCGAGTTTTCTCTACAGTTCTCGTTGCATCCCCATTAGTTCTACAGTTCCTGATAGTTATTTTCCATAGTTCTGTTCATTTTCGAAAAATAACGAACTTTAAAAAAACAGATGCGTACTTCGCGTACCAAAAGTTAGCATCTCAGGAATTTTAGAGTTTTCTCTACAGTTCTAGTAGCATCCCCAATAGTTCTACAGTTCTTGATAGTTATTTTTCATAGTTCTGCTCATTTTCGAAAAATAGCGGTAATTTTAAAAATGAGATGCCAACTTCACAATCGTAAACCTAGCATCTCAAGAGTTTTTGAGTTTTTTCGATAGTTCTTGTTGCATCCCCAATAGTTCTACAGTTCCTGATAGTTATTTTCCATAGTTCTGCTCATTTTCGAAAAATAGCGGAAATTTTAAAAATGAGATGCCAACTTCACAATCGTAAACCTAGCATCTTAAGAGTTTTTGAGTTTTTTCGACAGTTCTCGTTGCATCCCCAATAGTTCTACAGTTCTTGATAGTTATTTTCCATAGTCCTGCTCATTTTCGAAAAATAGCGGAAATTTTAAAAATGAGATGCCAACTTCACAATCGTAAACCTAGCATCTCAAGAGTTTTTGAGTTTTTTCGACAGTTCTCGTTGCATCCCCAATAGTTCTACAGTTCCTGATAGTTATTTTCCATAGTCCTGCTCATTTTCGAAAAATAGCGGAAATTTTAAAAATGAGATGCCAACTTCATTCTCCGAAACCCAGCATCTCGAGAGTTTTCGAGTATTTTGCATGAAATTCCGAAAATACATTATTTTGCCTCTATGAGAACACTCAGGCAAGAGTTCCAGTAAGAAAGTTAGTTATTGTATAAGTACAATAACTAACTTTCCTATTCTAAACTCGATTTGGAAATTATTTACGTCACGAAAACTATGTTTTTAATTATACATACTAGGGAGTGCAACCCGGGTACCCGGGTACCCGAAAACCCGGGTACCCGCCCACTTTTGGAGTCGGGTAAAACCCGGGGTTTGAGCCCAAAACCCGGTTTCTACCCGAATCGTAAAAACAACAAATATTTACGCAAATAACGAACAGTTTTCATTCTGTTTTCGAAGAAATACCTTTAACAATCCGTAATAGTACATTATTGCAGAGGCCGCCAAGTAGCGCATTGCCGGACGAGTCAGTTAGAAGGCTGAGCGAAGCGAAGCCTTCTATTAGTACGAGTCCGGCAATCGCAATTGCGGCTGAGGTATATATAATGCTTTTCTCAAACAGCGAGGAAATACGTAAGGTCAGTCGGGGCAAGTGCGCCAGGATGGGGTAAGTGCGCCTAACATAAATATATCGAAACCTATAAATATTACTCAACTAGTAGTTGGCTGTTTACAAGGCATAGGGGCGAAATAAATTTAGACGCACTTACCCCACATCAGTATTACTACTTCCATGATCGTGGATGATTTGGCCATGGAAGTTGTACTTATTAAGTACCTCCATGGATTTGTCAGTTTCTAGAGGTGTCTCAAATAGCAAGCGAATTAAAAAAACACACACGACAATAATGTTTTTGCTGGCCAAGGCCAGCAATGGACAGCCTCGCGTCTTCTTTTTTTGAAAGTAACACGAACATTTCCGAGCATGTTTGAGAAATAGTACATTACTGCAGAGACCAGTAAGTAAGCCATACTGGCCAAGTATGATATTGACGGACCGAGGCGCCAGCCGAGGTCCGGCTACATACGCGGCCAGTATGGCTCTTACGGTCGAAGCAAGTATAGTGCTTTTCTCAAAAATGAAACACGAATAAAAGACAAAAATATATTTAAGAAATATTGAAGGTTACATTCATATTTGGGCACTTGCTAGTACTACACAACGAAGCATGGAATATACTGCCCATAAGCTTGACGGCTGCATTATTTGGCGCAGATGGTTAAAATAAGCCAGGAACACATTCTCTGACCAATTATAAGCTTTATTGTCTTCCTTCCACTTAATGAACTTTTCGTAATTTTTTAAATATCTCGCCTTTGACTTAGGTGGAAGTAAATTATTTTTGGATAACTCCGCCTCTGCTTTTAAGTGAGGAGGAGTGCCGTCCATATTGGAATCTGACTCACTTGAACTCATTTTATTCAAAAATGTATTAAATAACACGAACAAAATATGTTTTACTTAAAATCCCGCCTTAGCTCTAGCGCCTAGCCGACTGTCATTACGTTTTTTTTTTTATAAAGACTGCGTTTAGTTATTTGCACTGAGTTACTTGCACTGTTGCCAATCTCATTTTTTATTGGTAATAATTCATAATTTTTACATTGTAGAACTAATGTTCATGATTTTAACTTTAACTCAGACCTCTTTTTTTATAATATAAAACAGGTATTCCGAAGTCAACAATTATCTTAACTGTTTCCGCCTTTTTACACACTACAATTGTGAATTAAACGCAGCATGCAAACGTTCCGCGCACAAACCTTGTCGATAGGTTTTTTTTTTGAATATTGGATCATGTGTTTTTTATACGTACTGCCTATTGCGCTGACCTATTTTAGTTTTTTATTGTTCTTAGTGAACATAATGAAACATTTTGTCATGTGCAAAATAAAAAGTACGTATACTTTAATAAATATGTAAATTTAAAGTGAAATGTCGTTCAAGGTAATTAATTTTTATCCTTTATCTATTTTAAATTTATATACGACCTCAGCACCTAATCCTTTGTATTGGTTGGTGGCGATGTAAAAATGTGCTTCGAAATTCAAATAACATGATACGTAATGGAATTACATACGTACTTACTGGACAATTATTGATTCCAAATTCAAAATCTCGCTATTTACTGGACACTTCCAATAAGCCTTCGGTATGAGCTACTTACTGGATCCTTTTTAGCGATGTTATGGCAACATTACATAGCATTTTTGAGAAAAAACACTTGCCATCATCACTCAAGAAGATTTAAGTAAGGTGACCGGTGACACTAGTTCTACTACGGATATAGTTATTTGTGCAACAAGAGAGCAAAATTGTTTTTTGCTTCGAGTGCCATGTTTGAGTCCTGAGCTAGCGAAAGATTCTATAGTTGAATCACGAGCGTTCAGCGAGTGATTCTAGTTTAGAATCTTGAGCTAGCGAAGGACTCAAATGCACGAGAAGTAAAAGAAATTGCTCTCGAGTAGCACATACAATTTTTCACCTCAGTAGCGAGAACACATAAAAGGTACTTACAAAGAATACTTACAACACGAAAAATATGAAATAACATTTCTTCTTCACTCCTTTCACTCAAATTATTACTTGAATTTCATGTTTTAAAAGAATTACTTTAAAGTTAACTATCGAAAATTAAGAAGAAAGACATGATTTGACATGAGACAATGGCGGCAATTTTCCAAACGTATGTTCGGAAACTAGTACAATGATCAATTACGAATTTATTCGGTAATATTTGACAACTTTTAGTTTACTTCAAATTAAAACTTTAGTTTAAAATGATTACAAATAACATAACTATATGAAATATAAGTCATTTGAAAATTGTAAGATTTTCAGAAGTTAAATCAACGTATAATTTTAATGTCTAAAAATACGGCGGTACTGATGCGTTGCGCGTATCCGAACGTTTCTAATTCAGTTTTTTTTTTCTACGAAAACAGATTCGCAGTAAGACTTGCCTAGTATAATTCTACCTCTTTTCTTAAAGAAATGAAAAGAAGAGAGCGGATAAAATCAAGATAGTTTGAATTATTGGTATAAGAAGTAGTTACTAGTTAGATGCCGCAGTATGAAATGACCATTCGCAGTAATGAAATTAAAAAAAAGAAAAAGCGCGGAAACGATTTAAGTGCGGCTGCAAGGTTTAGGCTTTTGCCTTCTCCGGATGGGATTGTCTGATGGGATAAAAGGATTTAAAAAAACAAATTAAAAAAATACTTTGTCTCACTGAGTGAAACAAACACGATTTTGCTCACTAATTTCTGACAGCAAAGTCTACTTGTTCAAGCTGCTGAGGTGAAAAGTATATTATCATTTGTTACTCATTGACTCAACTTGAGCTTTCCTATGAAGCTTATTTAGCGCCAACGTCTTAGATCCGTAAATCATAATTGACAACACACTGCTCAAATACTTTTGACTTGAAACACTGTGGTAATTTGGGCGAAAAGACACAACGAAGCTTCCCGTTCCCGAATGCTGTATATCCGAGTCGGATTCGCCGCGTGCGTGACCTTTTTATCGAAGTTTGACTAACTCGTAACTAACAAGACCGTTTACCCAGATTATACAGATAGTATACCTACATAATCGTCAAGAATCGCGCAGAGCCTCTAATAATTAAGGGAGTTAGTTGGCCCTGCGTGCACATTATTTTCGTCTTGTCCATGTAAATTTTCAGACCAACTCTATCAGAAACTCTGCTGAGGTCAACGAGCATGGCAATGGCACTGAGGCCTTCCATGGGTCCTTTGCCTCATCCATGAATACAAAATCGTCGGCAACTCTCGCCATTTAAATTCGTGCCCCTTCCAGTCCAGTCCAGAATCTTTAAAGCGTCCAGGAATGCAGCGATGAATAGCTTTGAGAGCGCCTCCCAGAGGATCTTTCCAGAGTCCAAGTTACTTATACTGGTTGGTCTTCTGTATAACTTGCCACAACGCATGTATGTGGTCTACACGGTACTCTAGCTTCTTCCAAAATAGGCTTGTTAGAAAGGTTGAAAGTAGTAAAAACTGCGCGTGAGATGGTATTGGATCGCAATGAGAGGACTTGCGAAAACAGCTTGTAAATATTTAGCAGCTTAAAAATAGCTGAATTTAACATCCATCGCATGCACGATGACAAATGGGCCAAACTAGCCATCGAGTGGCTACCTCGGGACGGACATCGTTCAATCCTATCCGTCTGTTGAGCTATCGAGCTACAAACATCGCCTAAATACTGCAGAATCATCTCACGCCTCACGTCTATGACCTTAAACCAAGATTTTGATGTTCTACACGTTTTTATTTTTATTTTTATGAAATCCGGGTAGATACCCGGGTAACCCGGTTTTCTGAAAAAAAGACGGGTATTACCCGGGTTTCAGATTGCACCGGTTTTTGCATTCCCTAATACATACGTAGATACGAATGTATTTCAGCAGTTCTAGCGATCACTGTCCATATTTATTGTATCATCTCAAGATGTTAGTTTTACAGTCCTTGATATTCATATACATATAAAAAAATTAACGATCAAAATTTCCGAGATGCTAACTTCACACTACAAAAGCTAGCATCTCAGCAATTTTCGAGTATTTGGAAAGAAATATGTTCGAAAACACATAGTTCTGCCCCAGCAAGAGTTCCAGCTAGAAAACAATAAAAATCGTGATTTTCACATTTTCATAATAGGAAGGGTGGTATTTTTCAATAATTCTCATTTGCATCTCAGCAGATTTGGATAGATACGCCGTCAACACTATTACAATAACTATCTTCTCTATTCTAAAACTATGGATGTATTATAAATACCTACACACGAATGCTATCTACATCTGTTTCAGCAGTTTTAGCGATCAGTGGCCACAGTTCTAGTAGCATCTTCAGCAGGTATACCGTTCTTGATATTCATATGCACATTAGGTATACCATACTTATAGGTGTGAATATTTTTGAATAAACAAGAGAACGACCAAATTTTTATGAGATGCTAACTTCACACAACGTAAGCTAGCATCTCAACAGTTTTCGAGTGTTTTGCACGAAATACGTTCGAAACCACATAGTTCTCGTAGAGACGAGAACACTCAGCAAGAGTTCCAGTTAGAAAATAATAAAAAACGTGACATTCACATTCCTGTAACAAATGCCGGTACGGGAGTTAGGAAAGATGTTAGTTTTCTAGAGTTCCCTTTAGCATCTCAGCAGATTTCGATTGATACGCCTCCAACATGAGTACAATAATGATCTTCCCTATTCCAAACTTGATTTGGAAAGATTCATGTTACGAAAACTATGTTTGTATTATAAATACCTACACACGAATGCTACATCTATTTCGGCAGTTCTAGCGCCCAATGTCCACAATTCTAGTAGCATCTCCATTAGTTATACAGTTCTTGATATTGATATAACATAGATATGCCGATTTTGAAAAAAAAAGTACGATCTAATTTTATGAGATGCTAACTTCATACTAGAAAAGCTAGCATCTCAGCAGTTTTCGAGTATTTTGAAAGAAATACTTTCGAAAACACATAGTTCTGCCTCTATGAGAACACTCAGCAAGAGTTCCAGCTAGAAAACAATAATAATCGAGATTTTCACATTTTGCCTGTAGGTACGGGAGTCAGGAAAAATATTATTTTTCAGGAGTTCCCTTTAGCATCTAAGCAGTTTTCGATAGATACGCCTCCACCATGATTACAATAACTAACTTCCCTATTCTAAACTCCATTTGGAAATATTCATGTCACGAAAACTATTTTTTTTTGTATCATCAATCAATCAATTCTTTATTTCATAATCATTCAATCATAAATACCTACACACGAATGCTCATCTATTTCGGCAGTTCTGGAGATCACCGTCTGCAGTTAGTTTTCAAACCGAGAGTGAAAAGGTTTTTACAGGGTCGGCAGCGCGCGCGAGTCATGCCTCTGGTAATTGCAAGACTTGCAAGCGTCTATGGGCGACGGTAACCTCTTACCATTAGGAGGGCCGGCCTTGCTTGCCACTCCTAATGCACGATTCCCACCAGACGCGCAGAATCGAAAATATTTATTTTATGTGTAAAGGAATTTATACCGTCTATCCCTTACCGGGGTACGCTCAATGTCAAATCTTGAGGATTATTAATCTAAGAATATCACTTTGTAAATTTGTAGGTTATGTTTATTTTTCAATGACATTGACAGGTTTTTTTTTCTTTGATGTCAGACGTGGCTTTGTATATACAGCCAATGCCTCCAATGTTCACCGACGAGTATCAATGAATTTAAAAATTCAATATTTAATTTAATACGGAACCAAAGTTAAAATCCTTCAAATTAGTATCGCTAAATAGCCTATTATACGTAATAAAAATGTAAAAAAAAAACATTGATTTTTTTTGATCATACCCAATTTGATTAGTACCTAAAAAACTGGTTTGAAGAAATGAGTAAGTTCTCGGTGCCAAACTGCTGATGTCTTTGTCACTTGCGCGCAATTATTGTATTGCCGTCTCACACGCACGATGTCATTTAACTGCCGCCCGTCCTGCCGAATCGGGAAGAGAAGAGCAGAGATTAGGTCATACTCAACCTTATTTTTATAAGGGCCGCAAATACATTATGAGCTATGGAGCCGCGGGCCGCAAGATAAAATGAAAAATGGTTTATTAGGGATTAATTACTTACTATATACTACTAAAAATTATTGATTGAAAAAAAAATACATATGTACCTACTAATTTAAAAAAAATACTAGTCGGACCGGTGAACTTCGCTTCACCACGGATTCCCATACAAAGTTATTGTTAATTTTTTTAGGTACCTATTAATATATGTGTAATATAAAATATACGCGCATATGCGAACTCTTTATTCGCAAAAATTTACTTAACACTGTCTTAATTATTTTCGAGGGACAATGGCCAAAGATTGTTTAAATTATTTTTTAACCTCTTTACCTAATTTACTAAGAACTTACAAGTGCTGCATGGTTTTTTTGGGCTCAAAATGGCACAAAAAATCCTCTCATCTAACAACTACCGATAACTGAGCGCGAGCGGCCCGCGGGTTGAGTATTGCTGGTAGACGGTGCGGTGGTGGTGGCGTGGCGGGCGACAGTGCGCCCGTAGCGATGGGGCCCGTGAGGGATAGATTAGATTGTCTAGTCTAAGTAGGTAGTTTGTGAGCTTACAAGGTTACAAGACAGCTTGTGTGTCTATTGTTTTTTTATAAAATTGTATATTTCCGTGTCTAAGTAAACTAATAGCAGTACCTATTTTTAAAAGCCTTTATTATTACTTACATACTTTTATCAACCGACGAAAAAAAAAGGAGGAGGTTCTCAATTCGACGCGTATATTTGTTTTTTTTTTTCATGTATGACCACGCATAACTCCGTCAATTGTGAACCGATTTCGTTGATTCTTCTTTTAATTGAAAGGTGTATCTCCAACTTGAACTAATTTCATAATTTGGTTTAGTTCTGATGATGGGATCCATGACAAAACGAGGGAACTCCTCGAAATTTGTTAGCATGTGTATGATTTTGGCATCATTTTCAAAGACTACAGTGACACTTACGTCCCATCGTACACAAGTTTGGAAACTGTAGCCGAAAAAAAATTTTAATTAAAAAAATAAAACCGACTTCAAATTCCGACAGCCAGTGAAGTCGGTGTCAAGTGAAACGCCCCAGAGCTATGACTACCTTATAGTAAACTTGACACCAACTTTACTGCCTGTCGGAATTTGAAGTCGGTTTTATTTTTTTATATAAAATTTTTTTTTTACTTTCAACTGTTCCGTTGGCTGTCTGTCTGTAATCAAATCTTGCAAGTTGAATTTGATCCACTTCCCGGTTTCCTATTTAGCTGAAATTTTGCACGAATATGTAAATCGCGTGACAATGCAATATTATAATGACGTGGAGCTGATCTGATGATGGAGCTGGAAGGTCGCCATCGGAACTCCGTAAAAAAACACAACCCTATCGAGTTTGGGCTCGTTTTATTCGTCTTGAAGGGTAGATGAAGGATTTACAAGGAAAAGTACAGTCAGCAATAAAATTTGAGAAAGTTAATGATACTGTGAGAGCTCGAAGAAATATTTTATAAGTAGGTACTTACTTATTTAAAGGGTTTGTTTTGTCACACATTTGTATAGGTACCTACCCTCAACAGCAATGAAAACAGGTCACTTTTTACCTATGGAAAATCCTATACTTACATAGACCCGTTTTCATTGCCGTTGTGTGAAAAAAGCTGTGGTAGCCTAGTGGTTCGACCTACCTCCCATGCCGAGGGTCGTGGGTTCGATTCCGACTCGCACCTCTAAGTTTACTGTGTGGCGAAGGAAAACATCGTGAGGAAACCTGCACGCATCTGCGAAGTAATTCAAAGATGTGTGTGAAGTCCCCAATGCGCACTGGGCCCGCGTGGGGACTATAGCCCAAACCCTCTCATGATGAGAGGAGGCCTGTGCCCAGCAGTGGGAAGCAAATAGGCTGTAGTAGTAGTAGTAGTGTGAACTGTGAACATAATTATATACCTACCTACCTATTGTGTAATATTTATGTAAGTAGGTACTCGTATTTTTTTGTGTAACACATGATCTCTTAAGTCTTAACTAACCAATAATCATGTCTCTTAGGTACTTGACGGGCGGCCTGTTTTCATTTTGACTGGCGGACCAAATCTAAATAAAATCAAAATCTAATGTCCTAAGTAGGTACCTATAGATGACATTTGTAATGCGCAAATGATTTAATTTGCATTAGGTAGGTAAAAGATATGAGGGTCAAAAATTCGTAAATTTTAGAACTGACTGACTGACATATAGTACCTAAATCTAACCCACTTCCAGGTAACCTAGAAGGATGAAATTTGGAATCCAGCTCGATAATTGTGTGTAGGTAAGCGTAGGAAAAAATAAAAAAACTTGAAATTTCCGATTACTTATTAGTATTACACTTTAGTTCGAAACAAGATTGACGGTACAAGAATTTTAGAAAAACTGTTGTAACTTTATGTACTCAACGAGTACTGCCACAAGCACAGAATAACTAATAGTAGGTACCTACAATACAAGCGACTCCGGCCCGCGCTGTTTGCGCCCCCGTGCCGGCGGCGCGCACACAGCTCTACCGGCACGCGCCCTTTTACAGCTCTCTGCTCGCGGCCTCGCCGCCACAGTGCGACCTGTTCGCGACTAGTATACACAACACAAACTATTGTCAGAGTGGAATATAATGCTAGAACGAAGGATGGATGATTAGTTAGGTTTATACATGGTGGGTCGGATCGTATTGCAGATAATTTACCCACAACCCACAGTACCTATCGGCTATCGATTCTAAGCAAAATGTATAGGTTTTTAATTTTTTTTTAGTAGGTAAAATAAAAATAAAAATATATGGGATTGTTGGTGCGAGCGACGTCTGACTGAATCCCATACAAAATCATTTTTTTTACTTAATGATTCAAATAAATAATTAAATTTAATGATAATGAATGAGTCATGAATGAAAATTTTCTATTACAAACTTATCATTTGCGGTCGGCGCAGTAGACACGGCTACCGCACCGATCGCAAATAATAAGTTGGTATTAGTGTTAGATCTCAATATAGTACCCACATAACAATTGGTTAATTTCTGTACAAAAAGCAATGATATCCCCTCAAAACATAATTTGTGAAATGAAAACCAAGTTCAATATTATGATATGTGGTAGTCGATTTCACCAGCAAAAGAATTGAGATATATATGTATAAAATAGGCACACCTATGTATATGAATATCAAGAACTTTTAAAAATAACTACTGGAGATGATAGGTACAACAAATGTGGACAGTGATCGCTAGAACTGCTGAAATAGAAGTAACATTCGTTTGTAGGTATTTATACTTAATTAGGAACATAGTTTACGTGACGAATATTTCCAAATCGAGTTTAGAATAGGAAAGTTAGTTATTGTAATCATGTTGGAGGCGTATTTATCGAAAACTGCTGAGATGCTAAAGGGAACTCTTTAAAATCCATCTTTTCTGACTCCCGTACGGGCATTTACTGGAAATGAAATGTGGAAATGTGTTTAATATTTTATAGCTGGAGCTCTTGCTGAGTGTTCCCATAGAGGCAGAATAATGTGTTTTCGGATGTATTTCATGCAAAATACTCGATAACTTCTGAGATGCTACCTGTCGGACTGTGAAGTGAGGTCTAATTTTTTAAAGTTTCGTTATCTTTCGAAAACGATCACAACTATGCAAGAAAGTCTCAAGAACTTTAGAACTATTGGGGATGGAACGAGAACTGTTGAACAAACTCGAAAACTCTCGAGATGCTAGGTTTAGGAGAGTGAAGTTGGCATCTAATTTTTAAAATTTCCGCTAATTTTCGAAAACGAGCAGAACTATTCAAGATAACTATCGAGAACTGTAGAACTATTGAGAATGCTACTAGAACTGTAGGGAAAACTCGAAAATTCTTGAGATGCTAACTTTTGGTACTCGAAGTTAGCGTCTATTTTTTTAAAGTTCGTTATTTTTCGAAAATGAACAGAACTATGGAAAATAACTATCAGGAACTGTAGAACTATTGGGGATGCAACAAGAACTTAAAAAAAAACTCAGAAATTCTTGAGATGCTAGGTTTACGATTGTGAAGTTGGCATCTCATTTTTAAAATATCCGGTATTTTTCGAAAATGAGCAGAACTATGGAAAATTACTATCAGGAACTGTAGAACTATTGGGGATGCAACGAGAACTGTCGAAAAAACTCAAAAACTCTTGAGATGCTAGGTTTACGATTGTGAAGTTGGCATCTCATTTTTAAAATTTCCGCTATTTTTCGAAAATGAGCAGGACTATGGAAAATAACTATCAAGAACTGTAGAACTATTGGGGATGCAACGAGAACTGTCGAAAAAACTCAAAAACTCTTAAGATGCTAGGTTTACGATTGTGAAGTTGGCATCTCATTTTTAAAATTTCCGCTATTTTTCGAAAATGAGCAGAACTATGGAAAATAACTATCAGGAACTGTAGAACTAATGGGGATGCAACGAGAACTGTAGAGAAAACTCGAAAATTCCTGAGATGCTAACTTTTGGTACGCGAAGTAAGCATCTGTTTTTTTAAAGTTCGTTATTTTTCGAAAATGAACAGAACTATGGAAAATAACTATCAAGAACTGTAGAACTATTGGGGATGCAACGAGAACTGTCGAAAAAACTCAAAAACTCTTGAGATGCTAGGTTTACGATTGTGAAGTTGGCATCTCATTTTTAAAATTACCGCTATTTTTCGAAAATGAGCAGAACTATGAAAAATAACTATCAAGAACTGTAGAACTATTAGGGATGCTACTAGAACTGTAGAGAAAACTCTAAAATTCCTGAGATGCTAACTTTTGGTACGCGAAGTACGCATCTGTTTTTTTAAAGTTCGTTATTTTTCGAAAATGAACAGAACTATGGAAAATAACTATCAAGAACTGTAGAACTATTGGGGATGCAACGAGAACTGTCGAAAAAACTCAAAAACTCTTGAGATGCTAGGTTTACGAATGTGAAGTTGGCATCTCATCTTTAAAATTTCCGCTATTTTTCGAAAATGAGCAGAACTATGGAAAATAACTATCAGGAACTGTAGAACTATTGGCGATGCAACGAGAACTGTCGAAAATCTCAAAAACTCGTGAGATGCTAGGTTTACGATTGTGAAGTTGGCATCTCATTTTTAAAATTTCCGGTATTTTTCGAAAATGAGCAGAACTATGGAAAATAACTATCAGGAACTGTAGAACTAATGGGGATGCAACGAGAACTGTAGAGAAAACTCGAAAATTCTTGAGATGCTAGGTTTACGATTGTGAAGTTGGCATCTCATTTTTAAAATATCCGGTATTTTTCGAAAATTAGCAGAACTATGGAAAATTACTATCAGGAACTGAAGAACTATTGGGGATGCAACGAGAACTGTCGAAAAAACTCAAAAACTCTTGAGATGCTAGGTTTACGATTGTGAAGTTGGCATCTCATTTTTAAAATTTCCGCTATTTTTCGAAAATGAGCAGAACTATGGAAAATAACTATCAGGAACTGTAGAACTAATGGGGATGCAACGAGAACTGTAGAGAAAACTCGAAAATTCTTGAGATGCTAGGTTTACGATTGTGAAGTTGGCATCTCATTTTTAAAATATCCGGTATTTTTCGAAAATGAGCAGAACTTTGGAAAATTACTATCAGGAACTGTAGAACTAATGGGGATGCAACGAGAACTGTAGAGAAAACTCGAAAATTCCTGAGATGCTAACTTTTGGTACGCGAAGTAAGCATCTGTTTTTTTAAAGTTCGTTATTTTTCGAAAATGAACAGAACTATGGAAAATAACTATCAGGAACTGAAGAACTATTGGGGATGCAACGAGAACTGTCGAAAAAACTCAAAAACTCTTGAGATGCTAGGTTTACGATTGTGAAGTTGGCATCTCATTTTTAAAATTTCCGCTATTTTTCGAAAATGAGCAGAACTATGGAAAATAACTATCAGGAACTGTAGAACTAATGGGGATGCAACGAGAACTGTAGAGAAAACTCGAAAATTCTTGAGATGCTAGGTTTACGATTGTGAAGTTGGCATCTCATTTTTAAAATATCCGCTATTTTTCGAAAATGAGCAGAACTATGAAAAATAACTATCAAGAACTGTAGAACTATTGGGGATGCAACGAGAACTGTCGAAAAAACTCAAAAACTCTTGAGATGCTAGGTTTACGATTGTGAAGTTGGCATCTCATTTTTAAAATTTCCGCTATTTTTCGAAAATGAGCAGAACTATGGAAAATAACTATCAGGAACTGTAGAACTATTGGGGATGCAACAAGAACTATCGAAAAAACTCAAAAACTCTTGAGATGCTAGGTTTACGATTGTGAAGTTGGCATCTCATTTTTAAAATTACCGCTATTTTTCGAAAATGAGCAGAACTATGAAAAATAACTATCAAGAACTGTAGAACTATTAGGGATGCTACTAGAACTGTAGAGAAAACTCTAAAATTCCTGAGATGCTAACTTTTGGTACGCGAAGTACGCATCTGTTTTTTTAAAGTTCGTTATTTTTCGAAAATGAACAGAACTATGGAAAATAACTATCAAGAACTGTAGAACTATTGGGGATGCAACGAGAACTGTCGAAAAAACTCAAAAACTCTTGAGATGCTAGGTTTACGAATGTGAAGTTGGCATCTCATCTTTAAAATTTCCGCTATTTTTCGAAAATGAGCAGAACTATGAAAAATAACTATCAGGAACTGTAGAACTATTGGCGATGCAACGAGAACTGTCGAAAAAACTCAAAAACTCGTGAGATGCTAGGTTTACGATTGTGAAGTTGGCATCTCATTTTTAAAATTTCCGGTATTTTTCGAAAATGAGCAGAACTATGGAAAATAACTATCAAGAACTGTAGAACTATTGGGGATGCAACGAGAACTGTCGAAAAAACTCAAAAACTCTTGAGATGCTAGGTTTACGATTGTGAAGTTGGCATCTCATTTTTAAAATTACCGCTATTTTTCGAAAATGAGCAGAACTATGAAAAATAACTATCAAGAACTGTAGAACTATTAGGGATGCTACTAGAACTGTAGAGAAAACTCTAAAATTCCTGAGATGCTAACTTTTGGTACGCGAAGTACGCATCTGTTTTTTTAAAGTTCGTTATTTTTCGAAAATTAGCAGAACTATGGAAAATAACTATCAGGAACTGAAGAACTATTGGGGATGCAACGAGAACTGTCGAAAAAACTCAAAAACTCTTGAGATGCTAGGTTTACGATTGTGAAGTTGGCATCTCATTTTTAAAATTTCCGCTATTTTTCGAAAATGAGCAGAACTATGGAAAATAACTATCAGGAACTGTAGAACTAATGGGGATGCAACGAGAACTGTAGAGAAAACTCGAAAATTCTTGAGATGCTAGGTTTACGATTGTGAAGTTGGCATCTCATTTTTAAAATATCCGGTATTTTTCGAAAATGAGCAGAACTATGGAAAATAACTATCAGGAACTGTAGAACTATTGGCGATGCAACAAGAACTATCGAAAAAACTCAAAAACTCTTGAGATGCTAGGTTTACGACTGTGAAGTTGGCATCTCATTTTTAAAATTACCGCTATTTTTCGAAAATGAGCAGAACTATGAAAAATAACTATCAAGAACTGTAGAACTATTGGGGATGCAACGAGAACTGTCGAAAAAACTCAAAAACTCTTGAGATGCTAGGTTTACGATTGTGAAGTTGGCATCTCATTTTTAAAATTTCCGCTATTTTTCGAAAATGAGCAGAACTATGGAAAATAACTATCAGGAACTGTAGAACTATTGGGGATGCAACAAGAACTATCGAAAAAACTCAAAAACTCTTGAGATGCTAGGTTTACGATTGTGAAGTTGGCATCTCATTTTTAAAATTACCGCTATTTTTCGAAAATGAGCAGAACTATGAAAAATAACTATCAAGAACTGTAGAACTATTAGGGATGCTACTAGAACTGTAGAGAAAACTCTAAAATTCCTGAGATGCTAACTTTTGGTACGCGAAGTACGCATCTGTTTTTTTAAAGTTCGTTAATTTTCGAAAATGAACAGAACTATGGAAAATAACTATCAAGAACTGTAGAACTATTGGGGATGCAACGAGAACTGTCGAAAAAACTCAAAAACTCTTGAGATGCTAGGTTTACGAATGTGAAGTTGGCATCTCATCTTTAAAATTTCCGCTATTTTTCGAAAATGAGCAGAACTATGGAAAATAACTATCAGGAACTGTAGAACTATTGGCGATGCAACGAGAACTGTCGAAAAAACTCAAAAACTCGTGAGATGCTAGGTTTACGATTGTGAAGTTGGCATCTCATTTTTAAAATTTCCGGTATTTTTCGAAAATGAGCAGAACTATGGAAAATAACTATCAGGAACTGTAGAACTAATGGGGATGCAACGAGAACTGTAGAGAAAACTCGAAAATTCTTGAGATGCTAGGTTTACGATTGTAAAGTTGGCATCTCATTTTTAAAATATCCGGTATTTTACGAAAATTAGCAGAACTATGGAAAATTACTATCAGGAACTGTAGAACTATTGGGGATGCAACGAGAACTGTCGAAAAAACTCAAAAACTCTTGAGATGCTAGGTTTACGATTGTGAAGTTGGCATCTCATTTTTAAAATTTCCGCTATTTTTCGAAAATGAGCAGAACTATGGAAAATAACTATCAGGAACTGTAGAACTAATGGGGATGCAACGAGAACTGTAGAGAAAACTCGAAAATTCTTGAGATGCTAGGTTTACGATTGTGAAGTTGGCATCTCATTTTTAAAATATCCGGTATTTTTCGAAAATGAGCAGAACTTTGGAAAATTACTATCAGGAACTGTAGAACTATTGGGGATGCAACGAGAACTGTCGAAAAAACTCAAAAACTCTTGAGATGCTAGGTTTACGATTGTGAAGTTGGCATCTCATTTTTAAAATTTCCGCTATTTTTCGAAAATGAGCAGAACTATGGAAAATAACTATCAGGAACTGTAGAACTATTGGGGATGCTACTAGAACTGTCGAACAAACTCAAAAACTCTTGAGATGCTAGGTTTCCGAGTGTGAAGTTAGCATCTAATTTTTTAAATTTCCGCTAATTTTCGAAAACGGGCAGAACTATTCAAGATAACTATCGAAGGCTGTAGAACTATTGGGGATGCTACTAGAACTGCACAGAAAACTCGAAAATTCTTGAGATGCTAACTTTCGGTTCGCGAAGTTAGCATCTCATTTTTTAAAGTTCGTTATTTTTCGAAAATGAGCAGAACTATGGAAAATAACTATCAAGAACTGTAGAACTATTGGGGATGCTACTAGAACTGTCGAAAAAACTCAAAAACTCTTGAGATGCTAGGTTTCCGAGTGTGAAGTTAGCATCTCATTTTTTAAATTTCCGCTAATTTTCGTAAACGGGCAGAACTATTCAAGGTAACTATCGAGGGCTGTAGAACTATTGGGGATGCTACTAGAACTGCAGAGAAAACTCGAAAATTCTTGAGATGCTAACTTTCGGTACGCGAAGTTAGCATCTCATTTTTTAAAGTTCCGTTATTTTTCGAAAATGAGCAGAACTATGAAAAATAACTATCAAGAACTGTAGAACTATTGGGGATGCTACTAGAACTGTCATCAGATTGTGAGATGCCCGAAATTGATATGCTAAGTTCACAGACATTCGTGTCACATATTCTGTATAGACGCGGCGTGGCATGACAATCAATATGTTTACATGTCACTATTTAAACATACGTATTATGTAAGTTTAACGCATGAACGACTTCAGTTCTGTTTGCTGCAGAAATATCGGGAATATATTTTCCTGGAACACGGCTAAATCAAACAACTATTGTGCTCTCTGTTGCAGCACCGGACCGGACGCATCCGGACATAAAAGGACAAGAAATACAAGTACGAAATCCAAAGTAAAATACGTGAACCAACGTTTGCTTACATAAGAAGGATGAGTCATGCGACAGAATTACTGCATATTTATGAACCTAAGGTAAGTACTGTTATATTTCCATACTCGTATACCTTTGATATTTTATCCAACAACCGCGCCAATCCTCATAATATGAAAGACTTCATTGCTTGTAAAATAGAGTCCCGCTCGGGGCAAACTTTGTGTGATGAACACGAATGTTTGTTTGTACTCGTGTCATGGATGTTAGTATTTATATATGTATGTATTTCTCTATATAAGTATTTATATCGTTGTCTAGCATCCATAGTACAAGCTTTGCTTAGTTTGGGGCTAGGTCAATATGTGTGAAATGTCCCAAGATATTTATTTATTATTTATTTAATTAAATATTTATGATTGTGGCTCTTGCTGGGTTAAAATACGTTTTGAAGTTCTGCATAACGAAAGTGCATTTAATAGTGCCCGAATCGTGAGGAACTCATAAAACAACAGCTCCATCATGTCATATCCTAACATAACATAAATGTTATCTTTCCGCTGTTTAACATTTGTCAAACCCGTGACCTATTTGTATTCCGACTCAGATAGATTGCTTTTACTAAAACAATATCGTTTCTTACTTTTAAAAAGAGGCTAGTAAATATTTTTATAACACGATAAAACATTAATCCACTCGGATTACTGAAAATATGTTGCCACGTGGATATAATGGTTCTGACACGGGCCGCATGAAAATCGTGTGAAACTTTTTTACGAACAACAAGGTGAGTGTTCCTTTTAATTTTACCCTCGGGCGTTTCCTTAAGAGCTTGTCATAAGTAAAATCTTCCCGCGACGCTTAAAAACTTGAGCTTATCGAGATTACGCAAAATCTCTCTTATGATGTATTACTACGGCTGACGAAGCAAATTGCGAGATTGCAGTATCTAGTACTGCAATTTATATTGCATGGATGCAACCTTGCTGCCAGGCTTGCCAATTAGCTATACTTAATTCCGGTTTATATTTATACAATATTCGCAATTTTTATCTCGGGAAAACGCAACCCGCGCGAACTCTCTTACCGAATTCCAAGCGGACGAAGTCGCGTTCAGACTCTAATTGTTAATAACTATTCAATTTGAAGGTCCAGGAATACAACTGACGCCAAAAACAACAAACAAACTACCCGTAGTATGGTATTTAGATGGTATTCCACCCTTTTCAGTCTTGATGTTAGTTTTTGGGACACCTGCATATAACCAGTAAACTCAGATATCTTCATATTTTGTTAAGGCGAGAATTGCAAGTTGACTTAAATAATCAATATTGCCGGGATAGACCGCTAACGCGTCGGGGAATTGCGTTTACAAACAAATTTGCTTACGGAAACTGGAGTAAAACGGTGTTAATCGATTTTCCTTGAGCAATAACAAAACGCTTTTGAAGATTAAAATTTCTTTCATCCTACAGGTACGAGTACGAGTAATAATAAAATGGACAAACAGGATAAAAGTACAAGTGCTTTTGATAGTTTATGCACAAGGGTTTTATTAATTTACGGCTTACTTATTTTCCTGCTTGTTATAGATAAAGTAAAGGAAAAATAAAGCAGGGAAAATAATAACTCTGTCTGGACTAAAGTGGCTTCGACGGGTTGAAAATTCATGTAATTTACTTCTCCTGAAATGGAAAAGAACGACGATGGCTACGTCTTTCTCTCAAATGAAGTAAAAACATCTTCAAAGGTTAGATGAGCCCACCCGGCGCCCGATCCTTGGAAAAATATTAGAATGAAGGTGATGAAGTTAAGGAAGCTCAGATTGAAGAAATATTGACGTGGAGTGGAAAAGACGCACTGAATATGATTCTGCCCCTGTTACTAAGACTGGAACTGTGGATACTATAAGAAGTCAAGTACGTAACAACGATAAGAAGTGAAGTAAGTGTCTTGTGACTGTGGCTTATCTGGAGATAAACAGAGCAATCTTAGTTTATGATCCTAAATCTCGAGTTATTGCTGTGATGGTAAACAAGCGCCTTTGATTTATTACTACACTACTATATATCAGTATTAGGATCTTGGGAATATCGATTCGGCTCTTCCTATTATCGGTGATATTGCGTAGGCTGTGGAAACAAAAGAGCTATTCATAGATCTAGATGAATATAAGCTTCGTGAGAGAAGCATTATCATCATTATCAAAAGTAACTGCGAAATAAATATAAAGGCGGAAAAGGAAATGAATAAGTTCCCGTTCTCACGTACATTTAACTTAACAGAATAAAGAAATATCTGGATTATTGTGGATTCCGCAAGATCCGTGGCTGCTAATTTGGATCGGCTTGAGGAAAACGAAGGCGAAAGGACGCCAACAGAAAGTTTGCAAACAGAAGGAGACGCCAGAACAAACATTAGGCGTGGCCGAATACGAGTTATTTACTGGAATTAGATATTTTATTCGTTCCGCTGAAGCGGTTGGTAGGTACATGAATTATTTTTTTATACTGGCAGAAAGGATTTCTTTAAACAAGACCGAGCAGTTTCTTGAAATATTTCGTAATTAGAAAGAAATGTTTCTTTGGACTGAAAATGTTTTATTGATGGAAAAATTACCGTGTCGTCGTTCTAAGGTCCTTAAATTCTTAAGGACCTCAGAAGGGCTCCTTAAGAGAAAAAATAATGAGGAGAAAATTGGTATTCTTGGGTTTTACAATTTTATTATTGACTTAAAAATTATTGACTTGACATAACTTCAAGAAGTTTAAAATTACTGATACGAAGTAAATTTGCTCTAACGTCTATAGGAAGAAAACCGTTTTCTTGAAGTCAATAGATTTGCTTTGATAGAAAGAAAAATGCTTAGTTTCAAGAAATCCTTTCTGCCTGAAGGATGAGATCAATATTAGTATTTTTATCTAGACAGCTTCATTAGCATTATAAAGGTATATTTTACCCTTTAGCGTGCACGTGGATATTTTAATCACTTGAAATTAAATAACTTTCATTCAGGCCCTTCCAGATTTTAATATTTTCTATGTGTATACCTACATATAAAATTCCTGGAATAAGGACGTACGGTTAGTTTTTGGGTTCAATGAGTTTCATCATTTACAAGAGAAAAATATTGTAATCAGTGTCGCCTCGGGTATCCACTTGTCTTATGCGCAACATACCAGTTCAGTATCGAGTTACAGAATACGATACAACAGTATCTCGAGTGTGGGCGTAACTGAGATATATTTGCATCACGATGTTGCCCATATATATAATAACGTTTGTTTATAATACCAGAAGAAGAAACCATTTTGATATACTATGTATATTAATAATGTAAGACCAAATATGTTGGTGTGATTGGTGTGAATCACAGAATAACACTGGTAGATTCCAATAGTCTGGATAGTTGAAAATTGAAATGCCTATATTTCAGTATGTACCTACATATCAACTATCATTTCATTAAATAAGGATGACGAAAGGGTGAAGAAATCGAGATTCTAATTAGTCCGTCAGTCGGGTAATAAAAAAATATTAGACACGTATTTTTTGTTTTATCAAATTAACAAGGAATGACTAAGTTAGAACGCATTAAAGTTGGAGAGTGGGGGCTAACTACGTCACCGTTAGGTATAAATCGTACCTAACCGTGACGTCACGCGACATTTCCACTCAATATATCTCCGTATAAGTTTGATTACGTGAAAAAAGAAAAAATACGTGTCCAATACTTTTCAATAATTTTCCTGATAGACTAAGGAAAAAAAAGTTCGTCGTCATCCCTATTGGCTCAAATATTTAATTAGCATGCGTATAAAATGTATTGAAAACAGATTTCATCCAGGGCGAATCATTCTACAAATCAATGTTGAATGCAATTCTGACTCAACATATTTAATCGACCAATATGTTATCGGCATACGTAATTAAAGATAACTACTGCAGATTAATTAAACAGGCCTCGTAGTTTGTAAAATAAATGCCGATTTACGAAATATTAACCATTTATAAATAACAAAGTGTAAAGATATTGCGAGTCGAAAACAACGTCTTTTTTAACAAATGTCACAATAAAATAACAATACGGATAATTTTATGTTTCTCGGATGTAGACAACGATATAATTTATACTTAGACTTTCCTTATTGTGACACAAACATGATTTATTTATGTGTGGTGGGAACAAAGACAAAACATTAAATGCACATATAATACGTATATTTACTTATGTTTTGTAAAAATTTACAAGCGCAGTCTTTAAATAGATACATACTTCTCTCCAGTTATATGCCAAATATAAACAAAACATCGTTGTTTATATCGAAACATCCTTGAAAAATAACGAATACTTTTTTAAGGGCTGATTTTTCAAACTTCGGATATAATTTATTCTTCTAGTACGGTCTTGCATTGGTATTGGTACTTATACTATTAAAAGTAAACAATATACTTACATAGTCTACCAAAACTAAGAGATAGGCGTTTCCTGAGCTTCTGCATTTTGCTCATTGCGCCTCCCCTTTTTTCTCTCATCGTCACGCCTGTAAACAAAGAAAAGATGATGTTAGCACAATTACTAACACGCTTTTTTAATCGAAAGTTGTCATTGAAAATAAGTATTTATTACGTTATGAAGTCAGGTTTATTTTAGTCAACCCTAGTCATATTACCATCCAACATAAGCTGTATGTCATGTTTTACGAAAACGAATGCTATAAGCACAACTTAGCAATGTGCGTGCACGATGCTGCGTATGCGCCTTAGTCTAGAAAATTCGGCTTTTTTTATACACAACAATCTACTACTGCAAACACTAACAATAACAAGAACTAACGAGATGAACTACGCAATCTTTAAGTGATACCTAATGAGTATATGCTATCATGGTCCATACACGCTTATTTATAAACAGGTCGACATATGGTAAATTATTTTATTGAACAAATATACTATCGCCTCTAGTTGCACGTTTGATAACACTAATTGAACCGTAGTAGGTATTAATAGAACGTAAGGGTAACGACATCGGTGTTATTATTCGACGCGTGCGCATTCCATTCAAAAATAACGGCCGTGAATTCTTTTATTTGTGTAAATCCGTTTATTTTTGACAGTGACTAAATATAAACTTGAAAATTGTCGCGTAGGTGGCAGCCACAGGACATTTAAATAGGTAAATATGTACTTTACTTAAGGCAAAAATACATATGACATAATTAATTAGAAACATTTGATATCTTTCTTATGGTAAGTAGCTATTACTTACTGATTTTCTATATGAAACATTTTAGATCCACATGGAAAAGTTATCCTCTCTTATGGAACTAAAATGAAAATCTGCGCCTCCATTCTTTGCTATATGATTTTTGATTTCAAGCAATTCAACCCTATCGATTGCCGATAAATAATAACATAACATTAATCACCTATTGATTGTGAAAGAACGGAACGACGCTTTATTGCGCTGTCAAGATGTCAACAATTTGAACGACAGGCATTGTCCGTTATTAATTATCAGTCGTGAGTTATTTTCAATATTGTATAGAAATCAACAATCGGTATTATCAACGAGTAGGTAGGTACTAGGTACATTACCAATGTACAGTTTACGTAGTGTAGCGGGAAGTAACAAGTGTTATGGTGCGAGAGTAATTAATTACGCGATTTATACATCGTAGTCACGCCAACACCTCCTATACAGCTAAATAACTGCTAATACCAACTAAAACCACGTATTCACCTAATTGGGTAACGGAGAATGGAACCCTGCCAGCTGCAAATAAGATCGGAACTACTATTTGGTGAGGCATCAGGTTGGAAAGTATGGCGTCGCGTGCGAAAGAAACTTTGCTGAGAATATAAGGTATCATGCAAAAAGTGTGAATCATCCGTCTTCATTTGCGAGGCCAGAATAAATACGGAAATCCGGCATACGAATGTACCCCCAATTATTTTATTAAGTCATTAAAACGCAATATAAACGTTCAGAACGGTTTATGTTTACCGAATTGGCCGAAGCAGGTGCAGATATTAACGAGGTTGGTTAAATAAACATTTTTATTAATTCAAGACGATTCAAAAACTGGTTAACATTTAAGCTGCAGTGTTCTGTTCAGAGAATTGGGGTTTAAGAACAAATTACGCGTACTGTACATCACGTGAGATAAAACACTCAGGACTTGTAAACCTTGGACATGGTAAATCATTCCTTACATGTACACCAGTCAACTACAAAGATTCTGTATGTTGTCAATGTTATAAATTATATGTATATACCTATATGTATACATACAGACCATATCACTATGACGTATTTTTGTAACATAGTGTGGGTCTCTTTTTACGTGGTCTACTGTACTGAGTACATCGAATAGGTATGTATACTCCTTGGTATTTGTCCAGTAAATAGCCTCCAGTATGTATTATTCACCAGTGTCTTCCGAAACTACTCCCTCGCGACGTATAAACAGGGCAACCGTAATTGAAATACCGTTATCCAACGTTTATAGATCAAGCGGACGAATCCCAAAAGCAAATTTATGTTGAACCACGGGATAGCGTTATAAAGATGCCAGATGAAAGTATTTAAAAGCATCAGATGCAGATGAGGAATCGATGAGAGAATAAAAAAATCTTCAAAGAAGTTTTAGAATTTTACAACTTAAGCCGGTTTAGCGATAAATCGTATAAAGTCGATAATTATATCAGTAACGCAGAATTGTATTTTTTTATTAAATCATAATATCAAAAGGTTTAATTTTGTACCTAACTAAAAAATAATTAAAGGAATGAAAATTCATTAACAGTTATATTGAACGATTAAAACATAAGAATTAGGCTAAACTAAACCCAAGAGGATTATGAATTTCGGTGTGTAATTGTGTATCATAAAATTTTCACTAATTTTGACCTTAATTTATTTCAAAATTTTTTGGATGCATACCATCATATAAATTCTGTCAGAAAGAATCTACCTTGATGGTGTTGACTGTTGTCCAAGTGCCAACAGCTTCCGAGTGTAGAGAATCCGACGCGGTCATGTCAAAAGGCCGAAACATAACGCCAGTCAGGGGCGTTGATCAAAATAAACCCGTAACATAAGGTGATACGCTTATTGTAGGAAACGTGGGTGAAACTAACCTTGTTGCCTCGAATGTTTATAAAAGCGATCACACTGATCACGCAACGGACACTCAACACCAACACTCGCGTGGTTAATTTCACTCATCATCATGCTAAATTTGGCTCGAATGAATTTGTGAAGTATCATTCAAAATTTCAAATATACCTATTCGTCAGAAATTCGCCAAAATCAGACTCGACGAGATACTTTCACAAATCTGCTATCATAAGTTTTTGGCAATAACGATTAACACGAAGCGATAGTAGAATGTGAGGTTCACTTTCCTTAACGGCATATTTAAGGAGCAACAACATCGATCAAAACGAATGGGAACGAATTGCTTTCCTACATAAATAGAAACTTTCTGCGGGCTATTTATAGACCCCAACGAATTAAGGGCTGACACGTCGGAGAGGAATGGCCGAAGTTACAGTAATTAACTGATCCTTAGAAAATTGTTTAGCGTTTTGATTCTCAATCATATACATTAAACATGTATATTTCTCTGTTTTTTTTTTTCTTTATTTGTTTATCCGAGCGATCTCTTAAACGGCTCCTACGATTTGGACGAAATTTAGAATATAGGTGTTTACGGGGGCGACAAATCGATCTAGCTAGGTCTCATATCTGAGAAAACTCGGCTTTAGCTATTTTCATCCGAGCAAAGCTCGGTCGCCCGGCTCCTGTCTATAAATTAAGCAGAAGCAAAACATTTAAATGAGCGGCATATTTTAATGATGGATTTTTTCATTCGCAGCAAACTTTTCATTTTCTTTGAATAGAGAAAACTGGAGAGGCGTATTAAATACAGATTTAAAGAACACGTAATGGGCTTGTTATTGTTTGCCAGCTCAGGTACTCGATGGCTCGTACGTAATTATGACAGCCAGTCCAGACGTAAGAAGCGTGCGTTCAATGCCCTCCGCACGCGACCTGGATAGCTGATACCAGAATCGATATCGACGTTTAAGTAGCATTATCCTTATCGGTTAGATACAAATCTAGAGCAGTTACGTTGGATTTGGCAGTTTAAAAGATTGTGAAGTGTTATTAGTCGAGGCATCTTACGTCGGTTGAAGCGTAGCCAGCCAAAAGTGCGGCGGCGCCGCCGCGTCGCCGATAGTCGCCGGCCCAACTCATAACATGCGTATTCTAATGTTATAGTTCGCTTGAAACTTCATGCATCCGCTATTGCACAAGCAAACTGGATATTGTTTAACTAATATACCTATCGCATTGTGTACGCAAGAACTTGTTATTCACATTTCATTGATGTCATAATATACTCGATAACTGTTTCGCTTAAGGAACAAGTGCTTTTCATTGACAGTCTACATATTGGTCAGGTTGATTGAAGTAGATATATGAAAGTTTACGTGCTAGAATTGAGCAATGTGAAAAAAAACACGTATAAATACATTATCAGCGTTTACACAGTGCGACATGCGTTATCTGCCTGCCAGGTGAAACGTAATCTTTCTATTTATGACCGTCGTATAACAGACTAGAGTTCAATATCGGATGGTGTGTAGGACAAATTTAGCGCCACCGGCGCTGCATACAACAACCCTAGAGCCTGAGCAAACATTCTGTCGGCAGTATCTAATCTGGAAACCGGCAGGAACAACACCGCTGGTTATATCTGTGCCTATGTCACACGCAGGCACACACAGCTCGATAGACCTACGTCAGTCTGTTAGACTGTTACACATAGATACATACATTTGATAACGGTTGTATCACAGATTCTCTGATATTGCAAGGTAGACGTCACAGTTCTATTATAAAGATAAGAATGACATTTAGCCCGATTATAATCAAGTCTCTGACATCTGATAAACTTCTAGCGTTTACGTAAGTCTATGGGAAATGATCTCAATGAACATAAAGATGATCTAAGGTTATGATGCAGGGAAATGCTTCAGTTGCCAAATTAACACGATTATCTACTTATTAATGATGCGAAGCTCATAAACGCCGCGGTAAAGGCCGTTCATACGGATTTACGATGCGTAAACCCACCGCAGGTCGAGTGCCGAAATACATCCTGTCCTGATCATATCCTGATCAATTCACGGGGGAATTTTGATTACACTCGACGACGCATTTATCGATGCACTCCTAAATTAATAAACGATCTCGTGTGATTGCTGGATTTGTGTAACTATTCTTTAACCAATGAAATTTAACTGTATCGTTGTACCAGCGTATTATTATGAATTATGATCAAAACCTACCTCCATATTTAATATGGTACAGACACTTTATGTAGCTTCAGTCAGTGATAAAGGAGCGTAGTGTTTGCAAATCTGCACTATTGAACAGGACAAGTATACCAATCCAACAACACAAAAACTACTATTTTACTATAAACTCCATACACAACAAGACTTCGACCGATCGTAAGAGAATATTTCCATCACAACAAACTGTCGCAACTCTCATGATTAATTTATTATCCCACGCAAAGAGTTTCAATTAAACAGCTTCTTTGACAGATGCAAGGGAAAATGATATAGTGGCGAAGATGAAAGCTAGTTCCGCATACCGGGATTGTTCGATGATCCCATTCTTCGCCCACGTCCGTCGGGGATTATTTCGAAAAACAAATCGACTAGTTCTGTCTCTCCTGCACTATTATAATGATACAGTAGTGAGAAAGGGATGGATGATTTCGGAGTAGGCGAACTGCCATGCCAACGCAAACAGCCCTCTGTCAGGTTGATCGAGGATCCTCGCTTTCGGATGCATACCGCGCATAATTGAAAACCCCGATAGACTTCAACTACGTCCCAATTAGAAGCATGACCCGTTTCGCGTAATTATTGCGCGGCTAAAGCGGGTCTCAAGAAATTCAGTATAGTATAAATCTTTGGTTCATTAATTCATTACATTCACATACCTACCTTTCTCGGTGGCGTTTCTTTTCTTGGGATTGGAACTCATTCTTGTTTTTATCCTGTCATCCATTTCTCAAACAAAAAACCACTTCAGTCAACATCTCAAATTCCTCTGGATGAAATCTCAAAACCTTGAATTCACTATTTGCCTTGGACACATAACAGGTTTAATTTAAAATAGAATTTATTTTTACTAATTCAAGCAGTTGGAAGGTTGAAATTTCGACACTGGCTGTGATAGAGCCGTAAATGGCAGCGAGGATATAGCCATTGACACAACTGAGTTTTCCACGTGGGCGCAAGATACGCCCACACGTGGGCTGCGATACGAATTGACAATGCGCTTGCGCTGGTCGAGTCGAATGGACCGATATAAGTAGTACAGTATGGCAACACACGAATTACGTATTCAGCGCTAGCGTGTCTACTTTTTTGTACACACGGGTTTCGTGGTGCTTCTTACACCATTAATTGTTTCAAAACATACAATTACTAGCAATGAGAATAATTGACGCTCTAGAAAAGAATCAAAAACTGTTCTTGGAAATTAACGATACCAGATATCAGTCGCCCGCCGTTGTTCACGAATAAATACAAACGCAGAAATGCATGAGTTTTATTTGGAAAATCCCCGAGTAAAAAAGCAATGATAACCTTTCTTTTTATCTGTACAGGATCACACACTACACACATAATGTCAACATTTTATGCTAATACATATAGTCATTTAAGAATTAAGAGAATTAATAATATGGTTTCTACCATCCTTTTAATATTCAGAATAAACAATTGAAATTTCTAAGACATGAGTATTTGACCCCTGCGGTCTCGACTCCGCATTGAAATCTAGTCCGTCTGGCGGGGGGCTACGCTAAGCGGGTTACCGTCTCGTCAAACGTGCGAATGTCGTTCGTCGACCTTGCGCCCGCGCCGCGTGCCTTTCCAACGTCTGCACACGATCGCAATACTCATTGAATGCAAAATGCAATGCAATGCAAAACCTGTGGGTACCTAAGAGTTATAATTTCTAGGAACTGTCCAAGTTCAACAACAACGTGCGTCAAACCTAGTGGTTTAAGAGGAATTACTCAGCTATTCCTCTGACTCGTTGTCAATTGAATAAAAGAAAGAACCAAATAAATAGATGATGAGTGTCTGGAGTGTGGTATTCTGATTAGTGAGCGAGACTATGTAAATCGGAGTCTACTTATGTAAATAAATAAATACCTAAATCGTCTGATTCAGTATCTTCTAGTTCAGTAAAGGAGTAGGTATCTCCTAATTCCATGAAATCAGAGAAGTAACAGCCGATGACAGAAGTAGCGTCCGTTGATGCAATGTGCTGGAAGCTTTTGAACACAGGCCAAGAATGCGCTTCCACTATCCACTCCATACCGCATTCCACTAGATTGTGCTTCAAACAGGGAAATGAAACTAGTTTTGCAGCGGAAAACAGTGATATAATGGTTCTTTGCCATGGACACAGCAAAAATATGATTTTGCAAAGTGGCTATCAATTCTCAAGTTGGCGTGATTACGGAAGAATTGCGTAAGCATTTAAAGAATCAGATCAATTGATGATTCACGTCACGAGATAGAGTATAAAAGTTACTCGCGAACTGATAAAGATGAAATCATTAAATGCTGTTGATTGTATCATTTTAAATAAGCTCATATATCGTCGCCTGTGTCATTTCATTATTTTAGTAGGTAGTTTCATTAGATAAATATTTCAAGTTTTACATAATAATAAGTTTCACTTGTCAGTTTCATAATTTGCCATTTAGTCATCCGATGGAATCTAGTATTTCATACCCTTTCACTGTTTATATATTCTATACTAAGTTACAGAATAGATAATAGTACAAGACTAAGTTCACTTCTCCATAGTAGGTATTTCAGATTTGTTTGTCGTTGTATTATTCAAGGTTTGTTAGCAGACTCACATAATATTTATTTACGCTATCATTTACGAAGTTAATTGGTGTTGCGAACGTTAAGTTTATTTAAACAAGCGCGAAATCTGATTAAGGATTTATCTTTATCATAATTAAGAGGGAAATTTCCTAAATTGAGTTTCACTCGTAAGACGATCACGTTCTGAACTCTATACGAAAGGTAAACCAGTTTACATCGAGAAAAGAACTGAATTTATTTCGCTCAACGTTAAGAGGAAAGAAGTTGTTTTGTTTACGAGGAAACCCATTGGGGGCAAGGTGACGAATGGTTCACACAATGGTTTCGCGACAGCCGAAAGAAGTGACACATTTCGAGTTCAACTGACTCATACTTGAGACCCAGAAAATTATGCAAAATTACACTTTCAATTGCGCACGACAGATGATTTAGCATACCGAAATTTGACAACCGCCGTTGAATATGATCATCCGTCAGGATCACGTGTGTTCAAGTATGTCAGCGTGTCAGGCTATTTATAGGTTCTTAGGATAAACTGGGCTAAGTCAAGTCGGAATAGTGAAGCACAAAGGCGGCCGTTGAGTCGGTGGTGCCGACCTCGAACTTGTGACCCTCGCACAGTGCGCGCAATTGTAATGTAAATGCGGATTGCAGACACAGTTCCAGCCGTGCTATGGCACAGCATGACACAAGTAATACGGCGCGGCGAAACAATCACGCCGTTGTCACTGAGTCTATTATAGCTTAATCTGCGCGCCATAATATAGTAAGGTAGTTCTTCACGATTCTAAAGAACGTTCAACATGAAGATTTCAGTGGCACTTGTTAACTGCGACTTAGGCTGATATTAAATAGCTACATGTAATGTTTGAATTTTTAGACACAAAAGGCTGCAATAGAATAGAAGTTTAATTACACACATTTGTCACGAAGACAGGCAATCTAGTAGAAACTTAACAATTAAATAATTGTGGAATGCTAGCGTTAAGATGTCTCATAAATCATATTAGAGAAAATCGTAACGTTCAAGGTTTAGCTACAGACAGTAATTAAAATAAATAAAAGGCAGAAAACGTATGAGTTAAGAACACGCTGCCAGACGCAAGAAAGCGAAACAACGAAGACAAGCCGTTAGGTAGGTATTCAAGTTAAATAATTATTCACCAACACCACGCGATATAAAATAACTATGTGTTTTTATTATTTTTATCATGGCTAGTTAAGTAGCTCAGTAACTTTCATCAAACCAGTCCATTTGTGAATATTACGTACGTCCAATTAAAACATATACGGAGTTCGAGGAACAATACGTAGACGAGACGAAGAGAACACAGATAATTACAACGTTCGAAACGAATCACGTTCGCGCTTTCTAGTCGCGTCCGAGATGCGTGCATCGGAGCGTTTTCATAAGGCAGTGGTTAATGTAGGTCTGTATCTGGTCTGTCTGTACGTAAGAGTGCAGGTGCATGGTACTCGTCGATATGGAGCCGGCGCCGCCGAGGCGTGGCGCGCTGGCGTGCCCGCGTGGCCAGCCAACCGTCCTCTACCCCGGAATCAGCATTATAGGATTAAACCTAGCTTCCAACTTGCCTCTCCCGACGACTTACGTAAACCGCGTATTAAGAGCTTGAGGTTTCGACCGAATTTAATGGAATTTGGAAACTTTGCGATAGTTGTGTCGTACGGCCGATTCGAGTTAGACCGTGTAGAGACAAAATTGATGGAAATTAATCATGGAGGGTAGCTCCCAGGTTCAACGATACTAAATACGGAAGCAAAGTTAACGGCGTGAAGGAGGTAACAACTGTTGTAATAACGAAAGCCTGTACGTTTTTGCCTTCGCGAAATTACCCCATAATTGCTCCTAATGACTTCCTAGCAAACGCATGTTGAAGTAGATGCGTCAACAGTCAACACAGCCATTAGCAGCAATGATACGTAGAACTCAAGGCTTGGGGTAATTGTACGTATGAGGACGACTAAGCACTTACCCTGATAATTGTTGCTATTTATTAAAGCAACATTACATCAGATGTTTTAAAGATTCCTCAATAAATATTCAAGACGTTTAAGAACGTTCTGCGTGAAGTAATCCAAGCATTAACAAAGGTAATGGTATATTGCGGTTTCATATTCATGTAAGCGTATTAGGAGTGGTTAGGAGAATTAACATATAAATGCCTGTATAAACAGTATTAAACAACTGAACGGGGTTGAAACGTTCAATCGTAATTAAACTGAACTACTAGAAAAAAAAGGTTGTTAGGTTAATTAGAAGTTGCAGTGATAGAAGACTAAAAAAGTGGTTAATTGCGGAGACTGGTTTCGTTTACTCGGCAATGCGTTAAGTTATTGGAAATTACACAGAATGTGTTAGTTGATGCATCGTATGCGACGCTATTTTTACACATCCTAAACTATTACATGAAGATGTATGTATATATATAGTTGTGTACAAGCCTCTACTCATTATCTCGAAAACAGCTCTTACAATTTTGATAATATAGGGGTTTAGGTAAATAATTTAAGGTATTGTCAGTCGAGATTAAGCTCGGTCGCCCAAGTCCTCATAGTTAGGTATAAGTAGTAAAGTAAGCATGGACCAATCCATATTATCCATATTAATATTATAAATGCGAAAGTAACTCTGTTTGTCTGTTACCTCTTCACGCTTCCACCGCTGGACCGTTTTGGATGAAATTTGGTGTGAAGATCCCGAGACATAAGCTACTTTTTATCCCGGGAAAGCGCATAGTTCCCACGGGAGCGCGATAACCGAATTCCACGCGGGCGAAGTCGCGGGCAGAAGCTAGTTAATATTATAAATGCGAAAGTAGCTGTCTGTCTGTTACCTCTTCACGCGTCAACCGCTAGACCGATTGAGATGAAATTTGGCATGGAGCTAGTTGGGGTCCCGGGAAAGGACATACGCTACATTTATCCCGGAAAAACGCATAGTTCCCGCGGTAACGCGATAACCGAATTATACGCGGGCGAAGTCGCGGGCAGAAGCTAGTTATGATATAATTATATGTGAATACTTACTTCAAAATAATTCTACGATTCGAAAGCGAGAACCTTGTGAACGACACCGCCAGACATAAGTACATGATGCGTTCCCCTGATTGAGTATCCCTACATGTAGAATACGAATTAATCGTTCACGTTCACGTCCGCGGGTCGTCGACCGGCCACACCTGCGTCTGCTTCGAATGCCATCAGAACTGGCGGATGCCGTCAAGGCCTCGACTTTTTAGGGTTCCGAACTTCAAGAGGTAAAAACGGAACCCTTATAGGATCACTCGTGTGTCTGTCCGTCCGTCTGTCACAGTCGATTTTCTCCGAAACTACTGGACCGATTAAGTTGAAATTTGGTACGTATATGTAAGTTTGTGACCCAAAGATTTATTGTACACGTCCGTGTAACGAAAATAAATGAATTTTAAACATAGACCCTATTTTTCATTGTCATGTCATTGAAAATAATCAAGGGCCGGAACCCTCTCCACGCGAGTTTAACTCGCTCCTTGGCCGGTTTTTTTAAGGATCTACATGGTAGACGCTTTGTATACCTACAATACCCAAGACAGTCACCAATCACTAATCAACTACGTTTACTTGCTCTCGGATAGGCACTTCGGAAATGTTTTCACAATATGCAAATGCAACAGCGATTTTTTAAAGACGCACGTCTACAGTCATTTATAAATTAGCACTGTTTGCAAAAAAGAAAGTGAACTTTCTCGGACACAATTGAGTAACAGATAGCCGTTCGAGACCAATTTCACACAGAAATGAATTGGGTAATCTTTAGTCGCTCCAACACTCCGATTTCCGATTTAAAATAGAGATACTAAACTGCATACCCATAATAATAAAGCCGTTAGAATTATATGCAGGATTTACATGAATTGGAAATTATACTTGGTAGAAACACAATAAAGATATCCTTAATGGAACCGTCGGTGAAACGGACCCATAAAACTTTGATTGCATTTTGAAATAAGGACTAACAACCTACAGTGTAGTTTGTTGCGTAATGAGTGAGGTTAACTGACATCAAGTACCATTGAATCACCGTAAGTGAGTGCAGCTGCACTGAATCCCTTGCAAGTTCTCTATTACAGAAAGACATAAAGGCTGATGTTTAAAAATATTGCACGGTTGTATACAAAACGCGTAACGCGAACGTACCCGAACAATGAGCACGTAAGGTAAGGTTACTAATGTTATCACAGATATTATACAATTGTAACTATATCAGTACTATGACAATAACAAAGGTTTACAAGGCAACCTCTGCCTTACCAGCTCATGACATAACAAACAAAGGCTTTACATTGAAACTACCATTTACGTAAATAGAATTAGAAACGAATTAGCGTTTAATAGACAAACCTTCGGAAATGGTCGGCAGCACGTTGACGATGTTAACAATCCCGACGCCTGCTAACTGACTCATTCACAAAAACCAATTCGAGCCGACCGCTTCCGAGAACCGTGTACCTGGCCGATCACTCCGATCCGATGCAACAAAAGCCGAAACAATACCGTTACACACTTGACACTTATCACGCTGCTTTAATAGATAAATCCGGGAAGTAAATTGAGTTTTAGGCACTTCAGATTTCTCCAATCATAGCGGTGACGTTTGCGATAATTCCGAATAACTGGTTTACGCAATGCGTTTCACTGTGCGCACCATAATGTACGAGGATATACTAGATAACTCTACGTTAGTATCGCACGAGAGCGGCCTAGTTTTTTTTTCGTTCGCATAGATGCGCGTGCGTCGTGCGCTGTCAAGCCGCGGGGGCCTACTGACTGCGCGACAGACATGCCCACGCCCGTTCACCTTATCTCCCGATGACGGTGCAGTGTTCGCTGCGCTTACTTGTTGGACTGGTTGCTGCAACTATTGGTCTTTATGGTAATGCACCATTCTGCACTTCGTAACGGTCAAGACAAAGAGCGATGGGATGGGATGACATCTGAAACTCGGAACTATGACTAAAGTCAAAGGAAGCCTAGTCGAAACAATAGCGGAACAAAACACGCAAACATAAAGAAAATGTAAACCACACCAAAAATAGATGAAATATTACTTCATAATTACATGCAAATTAGGGTTAACAATCTGAATATACATCCTGCAAAACAATGATACCAGAGCTCCGCTTGCATTATGAAATCTAATATTAATTCAAGTTATCCAAACTACAAAATCCATCATTATTTAACAGATTTACTTCTTAAATGTAAAGACTAGTTTGCCGTGCATCTGCTGATCGGCTACGTGTGCAAAAACAATTAGTAACAGTCGCATACTGGCGAAATGTATGCACAAGGGCTAGAATCGGTTGAAAGAGTCTCTTGCTTAAAGGCGGACGGGCGTAGAATGTCTCGCTCGATGCTAAGTAAGGGATTTTTTTAACTGGTCGACCGTCAATTCTGTATGTCTCATGTGGATTCCTGTTGCCTACCTATCCTAGGTAGGTCTATCAGCGAGGACGAACTTAATGCTTGACCACATTGCACTAAGATTACTAGGAAGTGTACAAAGCACTATCAATATCATTGGTAAGTACATAATTAACCCATTGTGCATCGTAAATGGCGAAGCAAATATCGTCAGCTACGGAAATCGGCCGTATATTTACAATTCTAGATTTTTTGCACTCCTTTACTGAAAGAAAATGCATGTGTTGTTTCTACTCTACCAAGGAATATAGCAATTACATCAGGAATTTTATCAGCATTGCAGAACGCACTATATGAAAATTTTCCACGTTCCACATCGTGTCAAGGAGGGGAAACTGAAGAACTTAGTGACTTTACATAAAGGCTCTAACTCCAACGCTCACTATGCTTTAGGAAAGTTCAAAGCACTTTAGGCCCTGTAACCAACTGACCTACTTTGGTTGGAGAAAACTGAAAAACTGATAATCGTTGGCAAGATACAGCCGACAAAGAAAGGAGTTCTTTGCCAACTTTAGCACCATCGATCGAAACAGATAAGGAAAATAAAGAAGATAAGAAGTGACAATAACATTATATCTCTGCTTTCTGGCACCATGTCACGTATGTAAGTACTAAAAAAAAAAGTCTGTCGATCGAAAACCACTGAATAGGCAGGAAGTATTATTCATGTTTACGTGGAATTTCAAATTATTTGTAAGCAATGTGAGATAAATAAGGCCAATCATAATGGTTCCCAAAGTCGGCTTATCTTTCAGTCATTCTATGAACGGATGTGAAAATATCACTTGGCAATAATCAATGACGTTATCCAATACTACGTAATCAATAAATCATAAAATTAAGCAGGGTGCTCCACAACTTGAACTATATCGAACAGTACAGCACAAGATCTTGGCAAAAAACGAAAATGTAAATAAAACCAGCGTAGTTAATTAATTTCCAAATTAAAGAATAACAAACTACCTTGCTTTGTTCTATTTAACCTGAGAACAAAGTAAGCACTCACTAATCTAGACATTTTATGTCAGTTTCTACTCATTTCATTTGCACTAATATAACGCATAAAGTAATAGTAGAAAATCCGTAATAAAATAAGGATTTTACAATTAACCAACGCCTTACAGTGCCTTATTCATCAAGCATTGATAGCCTGGTTTACATGCGAAAGTAACTCTGTCTATTTACCTCTTCACGCTTCAACCGCTGGACTGATTGAGATGAAATTTGGCATGGAGATAGCTGAGGCTCCGAGAAAGGACATAGGCTACTTTTTATCCCGGGAAAATGCATAGTTCCCGCGGGAACGCGATAACCGAATTTCACGCGTTCGAAGTCGCGGGCAGAAGCTAGTAAAAAATAAAATAATAAAGCAGCTGCACAATGAAGTGAGTAATTCTCGTTTCTATAACAATTCGCATCTTTTAACCTTGGCTGCTTGGCAATATGGAACCACTCCCGTGTGAATCAGGCAGCACGACCGATGGCTACTTATCGATTGTGAACAATTCGTCCATCGTTCTCATTAAACTTTCACGACTCCTTACAGACACTTCAGACGAACAAACAGCGATGTTCGTGCGACGCGTTTTTGTCCGAACGTTCAGAGAAATGTTTACTTGCCCTAAACAGCCAGAAAGTAGTGGGGAAGAATTACTTTAACAACGTTTCGCAACTTTTCCATTGCTGATGCAGGAAATGGCTGATATTTCCTGTAATTAAATCGAAACAGCGATATCTCATGCAATTTATTATTGATAGGTAACTTGAAAAAGTAAGGGACTCACTTCTTTTAGCGGCTCCGAAGCCGTCGTCGTCGTCGTGTCCGTTGCACGTCCTTTCGTCATCATACTCGTAAACTTTGAAACTCTCGAAGGAATACAGCTTGACGGCTTTTATTGACCTTTTAACCCTAACTAGAACTAACTTTAGGATCTAAGTAGATAAGAGTATTGAAGCGATTGAAACACTGTTTTTCTGTTTTTATTTACACTTCGAAAGTCTGACGTGTCACTGTGTTGCAAATGATAAAAGTTTTCTCGGTACGAAAATGTTTATTTACGCTGGAAGCGAGCTTACGCACATCGCTATTGTCGTCTTAACAATGGGTAATGTTGTCGGGATTTTCGAGATACGTAAGCGCGATCGCCGGAGAGTTGGGCGGGAGCGGTCGGTAGGGCGGCCGCGTGTCGTCTGGGCGGCCGGGAGGCGGCCCGGCCGCGCCGGCGCCCGGATCTGTGTCAGACACGGCGGCCTCATGAATACACCTATGCTTGACGCATCAATACATTCGTTACGGCACAATGCAAGGGTAATTGTGGATAATTGCCGCTCTTACATGTATTAAGTTCCCGGGAATTCCTTCTACCCTCCTACTACGCAGCATTTTATCGCGCCGCCCCTGTAGGATTTTTTAAACGATTTACATCGTCAGGCTACCCGTTTTTTATCCTTTACGATCAAGTTAAACATCGTATGCAAATGGGTTATGTATTCAGAATAACGTTTACAGCCCGGAAAACGTTTAAGTGCCAGATGAAATGTAGACTGTTAAACTGCCTCTACGATACGCGATTTTATTGCTTGCCGTAAATATAGATAAAATTACTCAGTTTTGCATTATCTCTGGGAAATCCATTTGCTTTGCAATTAACTTGCCGACCAATTTCTAAACTGCTATAGGTGAAGCGTGAGGCGTTAATGTGTACTGTCAAAAGTATTTAAAAGTATGCACTCTTGCACCTGATTCCGTTTTGTTAAGGCCCAAAAATGAATACAGATTCATATTTTCCTACCTACGACGCAGTAAATTCAATATCGCGTTACAAATAACAAAAAATCAATCACAAGTAGGTCGTAACCTGTAGTATCTTTATTAATAAAGCGTACCGAATTAATAATAGAGATACTCTCACTATCAAGTGACAGTAGCTGACGCAAATAGAAACCGTGATATGGGCAACGTGTGCCGATTTAATTCCGGCGATAGCATTCATTCCAACTTCGCAATGGAACTCAAGCTGTGACTTAAGAGTCGCCAGCACTTAATTCACCGTACAAACGTAATTTATTTATTTATTTTATATTGGTTGCCTATTGGAAAATACAGAAACAAGTACTATTTTTTTATCATCCATCATCATCATTTCGATCGTGAGACATACATCCACTTCTGTACATAGGTCTCCCCCATGGTGCGCCACTCAGGCCGGTCTCATGCCACTCGCATCCACCGTATTCCCGCAGCCTTCACCAGGTCGTCGCTCAATCTCGTTGGAGGCCTAGCAGCAGCTCGTCTCCCGATACTGACGTCGGGGGACGCCATTCGAGAACTTTCTGGCCCATCGATCATCAGTCCTGCGAACAACGTGCCGCGCCCACTGCCACATAAGGTTCGCAATTCTTCGGGCTGTATCGGTGACCCTGGTTCAGCTGTGGATATCCTCATTTCTGATTCTATCACGCAAACAAATCCCGTGCATAGCCTTCCCTATTACCCTCCGAGTAGCCTTCTTATGAGGCTCGTCGTAAGTGTGAGTTTCTACCAAGTTCCATACAAACTATATTATAAATTTGTTATTTGTTATCAGCAGACGAAAAAAAAGGAGGAGGTTCTCAAGTCGACGCGCATATATATATATTTATGTATCACCACGCATAATTTCGTCAATTATAAACCGATTTCAATGAATCTTTTTTTAATCGAAAGATGGTACCTCCGAATTGGTCCCATTTTAATTTGGTTTAGTTTTGATGATGGGATCCATGAAAAAGCGAGCATTTCGGCATCAATTTCAAAGACTACAGTGAGACTTACGTCCCATTGTACACATGCTTGGAAACTATAGCCGAAAAAAATAAAAAATAAAAGAAAATTAACCGACTTCAAATTCCGACAAACTTGACACCAACTTCACAGGCTGTCGGAGTTTGAAGTCGGTTCTATTTTTTTTTAATTGCTTTTTATTTTGCTTCGACTTGCACTAGTTTTGGACACTCATAAAGATGATCCGGTGTGTGCCAATTTGCCAAATGTCGAGTTAATCCGTTAAGTTATTTGGGAATAAAAGCGGAACTACGTTTGTATGAAAGAAATGTCGAGAAACGCCGAGTCCCTAGTAAGGGTCTCTTAACCGCTATTACGACTCTATGAGCTTTCCAGCTGTTATCGTGAACACAGATCGACCTCTGACATTTCATAACGCCCGCAAACCTGGAAGTGGTATTATGAAATAGGACAAGAGTACTCACGGTGTAAAGTCGGTATTAAACGCTGATCCAAGGGTCGTAAATTAAGAAATGGCTTTAGTTCAAACGATGAGGGTTTCACGTTGCGCGTTGCGACGAATAATCGCGAAGTTGAGGCGTTGACATTCGCGAGCACCTCTGTATTAATATTAAGTATCCCAATTTACATATAGCTATGTGGTGGGCCCCATGTCCATCGCTCATCTATCCATATTAATCCATATTAATATTATAAATGCGAAAGTAACTCTGTCTGTCTGTCTGTTACCTCTTCACGCTTCAACCAAGTTGGGGTCCCGGGAAAGGAGGCATAGGCTACTTTTCATCCCGGAAAAGCACACAGTTCCCGCGTGAGTGCGATAACCGAATTTCATGCCTGCGAAGTCGCGGGCAGAAGCTACTACTCTATATATACATAGTAATAATAAATCTGTACAAGAAGTCGCGTCTGAAACTTGAAAATTACTGAACACAAAATAACGATTTTTAGAAAAATTACATGTATGTATATATGTGTGTAGGTAAGTATGTCCGGATTTAATTCGAAAACTACTGGACGGATTGCAACAAAATTTGGTATGGGGGTATTTTACAACACTGGTCAACATATAGGCTACTTTTTACTATCCCGGAAAAACGCATAGTTCCAGCCGAATTGCACGCGGGAGAAGTTGAGGGCAGAAGCTAGTGCTCCTATAAAGTTTGTACCTTCACGGTTAATATGCAAATCGACTGAATGAATCGAGCCAGATCGACGCTCGTTTAGAATACGATCGATACGTGCAATTTGAATAGGTAACGAATCGCGAACAAATTGACCTTGGCTCGTGGCATGACTTGGGCTCCAGTTTCATGTCATTATCGTAGGATCAATAATGCGATCAGGATCAATAGTACAGTCGTCATGAGATATTTGGAAGCGAACAAGGTGACGATAAAATATCTGATATGTCAAGACGTTAGAGTACATGATCACATAGGTATTTAGGATCACCTCGCCCGTTGCGATTTACCTCATGGCGACTGTACATCTTTCGTTTTTCTGTGAAATAGATAAGGAATTATTTTCAGTGGAAAGTATACATATTACATATATTTATGGGGATTTAGTTGGATTTTTAATATTGCTTTGCTACTATACTCCAAGTTTCTGCATCCACTAATAATACCATTAACACATTGGGTCATTCAATTCCTTCCATCTTCTTATATGTGTATAAAAATGAATCGCTGTGTGTTAGTCTGGCTATGGCTCGCGAACTGCTTGACTGATTTGGCTGATTCTTTTAGTGTTATGTTCCCTGTGATTCAGGGAAGGTTTAGATGGAAAAAAAATTGGGAAAAGATAAAAGGAATAGCTAAAAAAGAAAAACCTATGGGTGATACGAAGTTAACTGAGCCAACTAGTTATAATTTTTTTTTCATGTCCGTCGATTTTACACACAGCCCACCTGATGGTAAGTGGTCACTGCGGCCCATGGACACCAAAATCCTTTGATCCCCCATTAAAAAACCAAAAGATCTCAAATGAGTTGCCTACCCTGAGGTCTAAGATGGAATACCTCTGTGCCAGAAATTTCACCGGCTGCTTTAATGCCCTACCAGAACACAACAGTGCGAGCACTGCTATTTGGCGGCAGGCTAGCGGGGAAAGACGGTGGTACCTCCCCGGACGGACCTAGTACCAGGCCCTACCACTAGCAATTATCAAAATTAAGGCTGCGTTTCCACCAGATGTGTGAGAGCCTTATAAGGTCATTGCTGCTTTTAGTCATTAAATTACAAAAAAAAACATAACTTAAACTTCTTCATATGACCCGCAATGTCTATGGCATACAACGGGTTCTCACTCCTCCAGAGATAGGTTGGGTATGGTTTGGCAATATTTAAGTTCATACAGTTCTAGTGCTATCAGAACAAGTGATAAACAAAATGTTAATACTTCTCTAATCAATTGTGTAGATATAACTAATGACGCTTTTGTGTAGAAAATCCTAATTGTTTTGCCTCTCCCAAATTTTCATTGTAAATTAGAAAAGGGGTAGTGTACAATACGCAGAAAATCACAATGGTTCTGTTAAATTTAATGGTTATGAATTAAAGTTAGAACCACGCAAACTTTGATTAACACTCAAAACAAAACATTTTAAAAGATTTAAAAATGGATACATACACATTGTCTAAGAAATACGAGATGGTGCGAAAATTATAGAAATCGGAAACAAAACTTTAAATAACCGTTGTTTTGCCCGTTACAAAATAGTAAATAGGCATGACAGGAACAAACTTACCTTCTTTGACATTCTTTGAAGATTGTGAAGATGACACTCCGGGTATCGTTTTATCACTTGCACAGTACATTGTTATTGTGTCCGCGAACTTGTTCTATTATTTACTCTCACCTAACAAATAATTGCATGATTTTATCTTAGTCGATTTAATAATATCACAATACGATCGCACGTCACGTAAAAAGCGGCGGCCATTGCACATTCCGGTTGTAAATATCGCACCATAGACTCAAAATATGAGACGAGACCAAGACGAGACGAAAACGCACACAGCAATTTTGTCACATTATTATGTTGGTGAGATTGGAATGGTGGGTTTTGATTTGACGTCTTCGAGCTTTGGTTAGAGTATTAAGTTGAGGTCTGAGTTAGTGTACCTTATCTGTGGCAACTTTTGACAGTAAACTTGACAGATAAGCAGTTGCTAATTCAGCTTCAGCGATAGTGTTAATTTTCATTATATTATATATAGCTCAAAGTATCGTTAATTTATTCACTCAGTTGCCACGCATTCATGTTACAAAAATTTCAAGATGATGCAGCATCAGTATTGGGTAACTAAGAAGACTGTTTTGAAAAAATTGGGAACCAAAGAAGACGAGTGTATAGTTTCGTCCGATGCTGAGCTCGATGCGAAACTAGAGTTGTTCCGATCGATATCAGATAGTTGTTTGCAGTTGCAGCGAGTGTTGGATCAGTATCAGGAGCGTTTGTGCGTGTTGGCACAGGAGGAGAACGCTTTGGGGAAGTTTTTGCGGGATGCGGGGAAGAGTTCGGACGCGGCGGGTAAACACATGGTGTCGGCGGGGAAGGCGGTGTCTTATTCGGGGCAGCAGCGTCTGTCGGTGCGAGGGCCGCTGCTGCGGCTGTACCACGAGGTGGAGACGTTCCGGGGTCGCGCGGTGAGCGACATGCGCGCGACGGTGAGCGCGATGGAGAAAGCGCGCACGGAGTACCGTGCCGCGCTAGGCTGGATGAAGTCAACGAGCGCGCAGCTCGACCCCGACACGGGCCGCGGCCTCGACAGCTTCCGCAAGGCTCAGCGCCAGGTGCGTGAGAGCAAGAAGGTCTTTGACAAGTTAACGCTGGACGTTCTTCAAAAGGTAAGCATTTTGGACTCTGAAACTTTAATTCATATTCATTGCCACATACCATGAGTTTTGTGGGTATTTTCAACTATAACAAAATCAAACAATTGTTTTACCAAAAACAAGCAGCAGTGAGCAGTAATTCATTGCTAAATACACTACATACTTTTTATGAAATTAGGAATACATACAAATAAAATAACATGTTTTCTTACTTCTGTTTCATAATTTCAGATTGACCTCTTAGCTGCAGCAAGATGTAACATGTTCTCTCATGTACTAACAAATTACCAGAGTTCCTTCTTGACATTTTCCACAAAATTGTCCCAAACACTGACGGCTACAGCAGATACAATGAATGCAAAGCCACAGTATGAGTTCTGTATACTTAAAGAGCTGTCTCAGAACTTGGGTGAAGGAGATGCTAAGCCAGATGATGTAGTTTCACAAGATAAAGATCAGATGTTATTTTTCCAGGTAATTACGATTAAATCACAAAAGTGGTAATTTTATGGATTTGTTATATGACTTTTTTTCTTCCCTTACATCTGTGATCGGTCGCAGAACCATAAGCGGATTTGTGGGATGAACAGTGACATGTTAATTTGATGTGATATTGTTTGCAGGATGACTATAAAGATGAAAATGATGACGGTAAAAAAGCTAAAACACCCTCAGAACTGAATAAGAATGACAAAACTGAGGGTACTCCTGCAGTCCAAGAAAATAAAATGGAGGAATCAAATGATTCTGCAAACCTGATTGATGTAGTAGAAACAACTGAGAATGAAACTGCTGACTTCTGTGGAGACCTCGCAGGGCTCCGGATGGATTGTGGGGATGTTGCTAGTAACTTTGGGATGTTCTTGCCTTCGCAATTGCTGGAAGTAAGTTTAATAATAAGGCCGGAAATACATTGGTAAGTCACTTACGTAATATCTACATAAGTGACTTACGACTCCATTTAAATTTTAAAAATAAAATCACAGTGAGAAGCACTTACATAATTTCTGTGAGTTTTACTTACGTAACTTATTACAAACCCGTCTACACTACACTTACCAACTTACCAAAGTCAGAATCCAAAATCCCGTTTCAAAGGCAAGTTAAAGCAGCAGTTAATTGTAAAAAGTAATGAAATACCACTAAAAAAAGAGGTTGTCGAATGCAGAATGGAACAAGGTGCATTTCAAATCCTATTGGAATTAAGAATGGAGGACCGAAGGCAATTTTAAAAGCTTTTATTTAAATCTGATATTTGGTTAAATTTCGTTACATGACCTTCGTCGTTACTTTCAGTCGTTTCTCTGGAAAGTAATTATAATCTTTGAAATAAAAAAAAGAATCATTGATATGGGTTCACAACTAGGTACTAAACATAAAAAAAGATTTCGAAATATTGAGAATTTCCTCATTTCTTTGAAGTCAGTTAACGTAAACATTTCAAAGGGCAATGCTAGGGGAGAGAGTAATATGAAACACTTCGAATTTTAGCTACAGCGGATTATTTATTTACGTATATTTCTATTTTTTTATTATGTATTTATATGAAAATGTAAATTTTTCCACATCCAACGGCATCCAGACCTTGTTTGTATAGCCATTTCCACAATAAAGTTTTTAGTAAGTACTTTACTTATCAATTCGATTTGATAAGTTGAGAAGTGCTTCCGTGAGCAACCTCAAGCCTATTCACACTTGTTATTTTTACAACTTTCGCAAGTTGTAAGAAATTATGATAGGTGACTTATGAGGGTATTTACACAAGTAATTTTACCGTAAGTTACTCGCACAACCGACTTACGTAAGTAAAACTCACCAGAGTAATTCCGGCCTAAGAAATTATTTCAATGTGTTGTAATGCATTTTCATGCAACTTATTTTGTTGCTTCTTATTTTCAGGAAATGGGCTCATCCAACATTATGGATGAAGGTCTAATTCCTGCCAGTCCTGAGAAACCAACGGAATCTCTAGAACAAAATGTATCCAAACCAAAACTTGCTCAGAAAAAAGAAGACAAGGCAGCTTGGTTTAAACTATTTGCAGAATTAGACCCATTGGCGAATCCCGACAGCCTACTTGGTACTAACAATAACCAGAGTCATGCGGCATAAGCTGGTAACATGCAGAATTCTGCTCAGGTTCACTTTGTCCACATTCCCATTTATTTAACATTCTCATCTCGGCCACAATCCCAACTCGCCCACATTCCCATTAGACTTTTTCTGGAATCATTGCAACATACCTCGCCATTTCATTTACTGTTTGTTATGAAACTAATGAAGGGTCTTATTTCATTCTCATATTTTCCCCAAAATACTGAGACAATCGACAATCCTTTTCTAATAGTAGATGAGAATTGTTAAATGCTAGAAATACAACTTTAGTATTTAATATAAGTAAATATTATTGGTAGGTGAAGAAAGTTTTGAAGCACATTGCTTCAACATTTATTTACTGTACACTGAGAAGTCAAATAAAAAAATATTTAAAGGCTTCTAGTCTATGAATATATCAAGCTTTGTCCGCTTTATATATTTTATTGATGATAATTTAGCATGCTTGCTTATCACCAACGCCCCACTTGATTGTTTATTAAAATGACCATGTGAAGTTGTGAACATTGAATAACTTTTGAGATGGCCAATGACGTAAATATTCGGAATGGTGATGTGATAGTCACAGGTCCATATCAATGGATATTTTTATAAGTCCGCTTTGGAGCCATCTTTGGACTATTGTTATAAATTCAGGATTCAGCTCAAAATTACTTGCTTGATTTTGATAAGATGATTTAGAGCTCTTACTCCATTATATGTCAACTTGAGATTGACTTTCCGCAAATAACATTTCTTTATAATTGCCATGAACATATTTTTTACTGTACTTGATCTTATCTAAATTGGTCCAGTAGTATAAGGGAAACAACAGACTTCTTTTTCTTTTGTATTGACAATTTTACTGACTGTATTTATTTCCATGATCTGTGTTTGTCATACTATTTCTATTGGTTAAGGCTTTACATTGACTGCGAATTTGTATCTACTTTCTTTTAAAAAAATGTACTTAGACAATAAATAATGTTAAATTTGTCATTTCAAGTAGGTACAGTTGAGTTCTCCAATAATATACACGCTTACACCTTTCTCTGTTGTAATAAGGTCCAAAATTGTACATATATTAATGTACTCCTGTATTCGACTATTATTTGGGTTCGTGTTTTGTTTTTAACCGTCTTCAAAAAAAGGAGGTTTACAATTCGTTGGATTTTTTTATTATGTTATCTAATCTAGTCAAAAATAAACAGTACCAAATGAGTCTAAAGTATTTACATGTGTTAATAATAGTTGTTATACATATATTATGTTATTTTATTAATTATATAAAACGACTAGCTTAATTTCGATAACATTCCTTTCAGTTGAAGTATGTTTAGGATATTTTAAGGTAATGCTTAGCTTTTAAATGAATAAGTATTTTTTCTTCACATTTCTTTCAATTTCATTTGTAAGAAAGATATACACAACGTGTACAGATGGTTTACAATACAGTCAAGTTCATTCTCCAATATATACTAATAATACATAATATACACGTTCTTGCACCTTAATCCGTGGTAATAAGGTCCAAAAATGTACATATACTAATGAACTCTACTGTAGATATGTACATATATGGTGCGTCTTTCACGCTAAGTATTTCGCATACAAATTCAATTAGGTGTATTGCTTTTGACAATTATCTCTATTTTATACAAAGATTGTTATAATATATGCTATGAAGACGTTATTTTCATTATGATCTGATCATTTTATTTACAGAATTTTATTGTTTTTAATAAATAAACTTGGATTTTACATGTATTGAAAACTATGATGTTAATGTTAAATTATTTTTAAATAAATTACTTACCGTAGATACCCCAAAAATCTGAGTACTTAATGGATTTCTGCTGCCTTAATGGAAAACCGCGAAGATTTCTGTTTTTTATTTTAGATTTTGGCGATTAGACCACTAAACCCGACTTGTACCAACGCCACTAACCTCGGGTTAGCTTCTAACTCGAGTTAATTTTATACAACTAACCCTGAATTAAGAGCCTAACCCGAGGTTAGCGGCTTGGTGCAAGTGGGCGTAAAGGACATATTAATTAATGTAAGTGAAAGTTTGTTCCTTTGGCTATTACAACAGAGTTCAAAATTAAACGGCTGTAATCATGTAATCATTGTTTTATGACTTTTCTCATTTTAATTTAATGTGTGTTTTTGCTACAATATGGATGGAGTTTTACTTTAGTATTGTGTAAAATGTTAATTTCTTTGTTTATGTGATTATATTGAAATAAATATGTTATTGTGTATTATCCAAATAGTTTTTAAATTTGTGGACCTATAAACGCGTGGAACGAGTGCAAGCAAAGTACAACACTTAGGGCCTTATCACACTTGCGATTTTCGAGCGAGCTGAATGCGTTTTTAAATAAGTTTTCAATACAAAACTCGTACGCGGCGTGTTCGCCTCCATAGAAAACTCGCTCGCGAATCGCAAGTGTGATAACGCTCTAAATAATAATTACTCCCATGTTATATCCATAGTTAAAAATAAAATCTCGCCGGCCATTTGTATAACGAACGTATTTTTTTGATGTAACCCAAGCTTACAAAATTTTTGCTCATGTCTACAATGTAAACAAAACAGTGTGTCGAAGTCAATAAGAACTAGTTTGAAGTAAACATCGCTTCAAGGACTTTTAATATCTACTTGCTTTCTGATACTGGTTGAGAGACTTGCTATAGTGAATAAGTCATTATTTTTGAGCTTTGTTTCTGTATGTTTTGAGTTTCATTCTTAGGTTTCATTTGATGTCTAAAAAATGTGGCCCTCTTCTAATATTTTAAAACGTGACCAAAATTTCACCCAAAGCTTGTCTCTCACTTTGTCTTTATCACTTTTTATAAGGTTAGACAAAGAGAGATACAAGCCTTTTACGCACCTCAATCGCACGCACATTTCACTTTGGTCACAGAGGTAGTTCCAGTTACTAATTACTACTTCCAAAGCAAAATCATTTAGTTTCGATTTCGTGACATTTTCGTAAGTCGATAAAAGATTTTGATAAAATATATACATAATATGAAATAATTTCTCTTTTCTTTTCATATTTATTACACCCCACGATCGTATTTAAAGTATGTATGTTACATTTTGTTTTTGACATTTAAATTAATTGGCTATGGGTGAAAAATGACAATGTGCTCGATTATTTTTTTATGGATAGGAATAACCTTCCACTACTACTTCTTGAAAAAATCAATAATATCAATAGTGTCAACACTTTTTTTCAAGAAGTAGTGCTGCATACTTGGACCAAGGAAACACCTTTATTTCAATCGTCATAACGCAAAACCAATTTTATTTTTTACGCAGAATAGATTCTGCGTAAAAATAGACGGCACGGAAAATTCTGAGATTTTTTCTCTTGATACAAGCTTGATACGGAAGGTTATTCCTATCCTTAAAAAAAATCGAGCACATTGTCATTTTTCACCCATAGCCAATTGTCGGTCTAGAAGGGTGCGTTCCGTAACGCGCTCACAGCGTTTATATCGCTCATAAGTGGCCCGAATCGATTGTCACGCTCACGACCGTGTGAGCGCGTTTTAGATTCGGAGCGATCATATAAGCACGCGCACGGCGCCAACACTAGTAACAGCCAATGTTTTTTTTAAATTGGGGAATCATGTCACAGCGCCCATGCCCCGCAGCGTGAGCACCGTGAGCGTCGATCGATGTCTGAGCGCTGTGAGTGCGCTCACAGTGTCCCGAAAAGCGTTGTGAGCGTGATTCGGAACGCACCCGCAATCTCTCCTGACAATCTGACATTGACACCTGCGTATAAAGTCTAAAATCGTTATTCGTTACATGAACTGTCATTCATTCATTTGTGTATTATTACAGGATTCGGGTCTCATGTTCGATCGATTCTGTTAGATTTAATTAAAAACGAAAATAAAAATCTTTAAAACTGTCGAATGCAGTACCATTATTTTTGCCAGTAACTTCTTAACATAAATAGGACAATGTTGAATTCATGTGTGTATTACTCTAGTTTATATTTTAATAATGGATAATATTATTTGAGTTGCGGTAAATATATTGAAATATCGTTTTTATAGTTTTTCGAGGCCTTTTGGGCACGGAAGAATCTCCAACGAAGGTCTTGGAGGTGCGTTCAGACAATTATGTCTCGAGGCCGATACACTGCAGAGCAGATTCAATGTTACTGTATGGACCAAAAATGCCTGAATCGAAGAATTCTAAAGAAAAATACTTCGAAATAATCCTGCACAACCCATTTACGGAGAGCACGCATCAGATGTACAGGTTGGTCACGTTATACTGCTTTTAATAATCTATTGTCATAATGATGTAATTTTTATGCAGTGGAGCCAATACTATGATGACAATAAGTCGTCATGATTTGTATTTATTACTAGTTACCCCGGTGAACTTCGTATCACCCGTATGCGATTCCTTTTTTAGCTGTTCCCTTAGACTTTTCTCAACTTTTTTGATTTCTAAACCTTCCCTGAAACACGGGGAATAAAACAAAAAAAGAATCAGCCTAATCGGTCCAGCTGTTCTCGAGCCTTAGTCAGACTAACACACGGCAATTCATTTTTAGGGTTCCGAAGTCCACAAGGAACCCTTATAGTTTCGCCATGTCCGTCCGTCTGTCCGCACTATTGCTCGGAGATGCTTAGTTCTAGAAAGCTGTAATTTGGCATGAATATACATATTACTTACGCTGACAAAGTGGTACAATAAAATTTTGAAATATATTTTTTTATAGGGTACCTCCCCTACTCGTAAAGTGGGGATGTATTTTTTTTTTCTTGCGCACCCTATGGTGCGGCATATCGTTGAATAGGTCTTGAAAAAATATTGTGGGTTTGTTAAAACCATTTTTTTTTAAGTGATGCGTTTGTGAAATATTAAGCTATAAAGTGCTATTTTTTGTTAGAGGCACGTGTCCCCCCCCCCTGCCAGCTAAATGGTGGTATTTGGATGGCTGAAAAAAATCACGGTTGTGGCATATATAACGTAGTTGAAAGGAAAACTATCACAGCTAAGTAGGCTGTACAACCTTACGAGTAATAGTCGACCAACTTATAAAAAGATTAAAAAACCAATGATTTTTCTCGAGCGGCAGGGGCGTCGGGCGGGCACGTCATACCACAAGCTAGCTAGATGCTAATAAGTCTTAGGGTACTGGGCATCGTCAACTTCGGAACCCTATACTTTGCGCGTGGCCCGACACGCACTTGGCCGGTTTTTATATATAAGATGTAACATGATCATCATCATGCCAGCTGAAAGAACTGCTGGATAAAATTAATGTTTAGGTGTTTTTAGTTGTGGACTTTGAAAGCAGAAGTAACAATGACAAAAATCAAGGATGTGGAATGAAACTAATTGTTTTTGTTTACTATCTCGTCTCAGGGGTACCTCAGGGCTCCTGCCTTTCCAACACCCTGTTCAGCATCCTCCTGAATGACCTTCCCCAGGTCATAAAAGAGTGCAACATTTTCATGTACGCTGACGACGTTACGGCTATCGTTACCGGTACAACGGCCCAACATCTGGAAAGGAACGTCAACTGCGCGCTTGAACAACTCCGACGATGGTTTCACACGAATGGCCTAGCTCTTAACAAAGACAAGACGTACTGCATGAAATTCTCATTAAACGGTCATCCATCTCCATCCATGAGCGTCGTTGTTGGTGATGACCCTGTCCAGCAGGTGCCGGAGATGAAGCTGCTCGGCTTCTCCATCGACAGCGGGCTGAAGTGGGACGCACACATCGACCACCTGTGCGCGAGGCTGGGCAGTGCGTGCTACGCACTGAGACGTCTCGCGACCACCGCGACCCAGGATGTCGTCAGGAGCTGCTATTTTGCCACTGTGCACGCTCTCATCTCTTATGGAACCGAACTATGGGCCGAAGCTGCGGACTGGCATAGAGTTTTTGTGATGCAGAAACGAGCCGTGCGAGCGATGGCGGGCATCCCTGACGACGTTTCTGCTCGCGAGTTCTTCATAAAATATAATATCCTCACTCTCCCCTGCTTATTGATACTACAAATAGCCATGTTTACTCACAACAACATCGAGCAGTTTGAAGTGAAACGCGCACACGCTACACACCCGCTACGCAGTAATAAGGATGCAGGCCAACTCGCGCCGGCCAGCACAGGCTGACGAAGAGTAAGCGATCAGCGTATATACTCGGCCCATTAATATATAACCAACTACCGGAAAACATAAGGAACGCACCTTCCTCCAATAATTTTAAAACAAGACTTAAGAAATGGTTGTCACAGTGTAATTTCTATGACTTATCTGAGTTTTTTAATGAATAGATAATATAATTAATGAAAAATGTTGGAATCAATTTATTTTAAGTATAAAATGTAATTATCTAACTTATATCATATCATATACAGTTTAATGATGTACCTATTTATTTTATATACAGTTTTATAATGCAAATATTTGACATGTAACTATACAGTTATAAATAAATTTTTGATTTGATTTGATTTGATCAGGCATGCACAGGCATTGCTAAAATGGGCCTAATTGGTCATTATAAAAAAGGGGTGGGACTGTGTCGAGCATAGAACAAGCGAAATTTTTCCCAGATGGTAGACCGCCAATATAGGTGGCTGTACATAGGCTACCCCCATGAGTTGCCACTCAGACCAGTCTTGTCCATTTTCACCCACCTGATTTCTGTGGCCTTCACAATTAAAAATCTACTGGACTGATGAAAAGTTTTAATTTCATGGATATGAGTTATTTTATTATGTCAAAATATGTCATTTTTTTTATTATTATGTTTGTTTCAGTTTGTTCCGTGCACCACAAAAAGAGAGTGCAGAAGAGAAATTCATTGTATTCAAGGAAATAATACCTCAGTACATCAAAGTGACAAAAGAGGTAAATTAAACATTATAAACAACAGCGTAATTGATAAAATTTCATCACTAACATATAAAAGCCTACTTGCAAGTTACCCTCTAACTTGAGTTTAGTTTATTATTATTATATTTTTATTATATTATATTGACAGGCAGGCAGTTGATCAACTGATAAATGCCTGTATCCCATTTGATCTCAATTTAAGTATTTCTTGACCTGTTTAATAATTTGTCAAGTCTGTTCTTGAACTGGTTAATGCTCTGTGCTGAAATTACGTCTTCTGGCAGCTTGTTCCATGAATAAATCACTCTTACAGTTTATATAACTAAACCTTAATTCATCTTTTCATCACTTTGATAATTTCATGTTTGAATGAAGTGATCAGTCAGACTCCAAGCATGTGAATATAACATATGTTAATCAATAAAAATATAACTAAAATGATTCATACTTTGATAGATTTAAATAAGTGTTGGATCTTATCATTACTTATCACACTAATATTTATAGGATAAAGGCACTTACAGTTATAGTTATATACCTAACAGTATTAGATAAAAGAGTAATTATGTATTTTAAATACTGCAATTTTATTCTCTATGATAAATATATTGGAAAGTCACCTTTATGTTAATTAAGAACTATATTTCTATCTCATACTTCATTGGATACACATTTATGTTGGTATGTCTTTTAAAGAATAAAAGAAGTACTACTTAATTTCTATATCTAAGTTCTTTTAAGTATTAATTGTACACTTTTGTTCAAGAGTTTAAGCTCCAAAGGTCAAGAGTGCTGTACCCAAGGTCACTTACTGAGGAAATAGTGATTCATTACTTGTTAAGTAGGCCAGTTTACCACATAATTGAAAATTTTAATTGCTAAAGGAAAAGTTTTTGAAAAATTGGTTTGACCCGTGGAAAACCCGTTCCCGTGAAAATATCGGGATAAAAAGTATCCTATATTATTATGGGTCGGGGGTTCGATTCCGGCTCGCACCTCTAAGTTTACTTATGTGCGAAATTCAATTTGAATTAACCACTGTGCTTTTCGGCGAAGGAAAACATCGTGAGGAAATCTGCACGCATCTGCGAACTAATTCAAAGATGTGTGTGAAGTCCCCAATCCGTTCTGGGCCCGCGTGGGGACTATAGCCCAAACTCTCTCGTGATGAGAGGAAAATGAAATTTGGTATGAAGGGTCCTTGAGTTTGTGAAGGGTCTATAGGGGAGCACTAAGAGCCACCCAGCACTCTAACTAACTAACTACTACAGCTACAGCCTATTTGCGTCCCACTGCTGGGCACAGGCCCCTCATCAGACCCCATTAAAACCCACAGAATATTTAATAGCACTACATACAAAATGGCCACGGAATCACCCGTCTTAATCTAGCCGGCGCGCAACTCGTGCCCAACTCGCCCTTACCGTCTTTTGTTTCATCCGGAGATGGAGAGTGGATCATTCGCCCTCGTAATGGTTCACACACATTTACAAGTGTACAGACGTCCTCGCACGCAAACATTGACACTTTATTCGAATTGTGTTCGAAATCGTGCTTTTATAGGCCGTGTCCGCCGTGTGCCACCCTCGAAACTTTGCATACCCCGCAACCCGCAAGGGAACATAGGCGTGACGATATGTGTGATTCTTCCAGTGCACAATACCGACTCTACAGCGTCTTTGCGACACGCTATCCAAGCATCAGATGTGGACTTTGGCCCATTTGGCGGCCGATTTTGGTTTGCTTGAGCTCTTCAACGACCCTGAGATCCAAAAGCACCTGAATGACACTGACCCTCCTACTGGTGCCACGCCTTTAATGGTAAGTAGTGTAACATTTTTTTTAAAATGTAATTGGTAAGTTAACACACAGGCCACTTGTTGGTACGCGGTCACTGCGGTCCATGGACACCGAAACAAGATAATAAATAAGAAACCATAAGATCTCGAATGCGTTGCCTACCCTGAGGCCTAAGATGGAATGCCCCTGAATTTCACCGGCTGAATTAACTCCTTACCGGAACACAATAGTGTAAGCACTGCTATGTGGCGACAGGTTAGCGGGTAAGACGGTGCTGCTACCCGGACGGACGGACGGAGCTAGCGCCAGGTCCTACCACTATTAGTTGGATTAAATAATGAATTAATGACTTAGCAGTGAGGCGTTTAAGTTTCAACTTGGCCAAAAAATGCTTTTACATCAACCTTGGCCGTAAAGTGGGATTTTCTGCCCGCTTCGCGGAGAGAAAATCTCACTTCTTGGCCAAGGCAAGATGTAAAACTTTTGACAAACCACGGGCGGTAATTCGTAAAGCTCCAGATCGCATATTTATGACAGAAACCTGCGATCTGGGACATTTACGAATTCACCACCGTCTGTAGCAGCCTGTAATGTACTATTGGCCATGCGGATGTTTGTTCTCCTGCACAGGTTGCATTTCTCTCGTGAATTTTCGTGACCAAGTTGTATAGAATTTTTCGTCGTTTCAGTTTTTTTTTTTCAAAATGGCGGAGGGTTATGTTATGGGGGTTCAAAACATTAAAACTGTTTTTAAATATGTAAATGGACTAGCGAGGTTTACAGCCCTCAGGCCACTAGTTAATGAATTAATATTGCGAATATTGCGATTCATACACATTTCATACACAAAGTTAATTACGATTTATTTAATCATTTTTTCTTCAGGTGGCTGTGAAATCTGGCAACGTCCGAATGGTACAGAGCCTGGTATCGCTTCATTGTTCTCTGGACAACGTCGACGTTGATGGAAACACTGTTTTCCATTATGCTGCGGCCAGTAATAAGGAAATTGTCAGCGTGAGTATGGCACTCGTAGATTAAGTACCAGTACCACACACACAATTTTTTTTTTATACAGGTGCTCAAAAATTAAACATTTCGATACCTTTTTAACGTGCCAAAAGTTCGTCATTTCTGAACGAGCGTTTTTGTTTTTTGACAGCTAGTGAGCGTGCCTAAACTTGTTTTCTACGAACTAGTGCGTAAAGTTTTTTGAGCATCATCCTGTTCGTTGATTTCTTTATTCTTTTTTTTTCGCAATTGTATTAAAAATGTCGTTTGATACATTGTCATTTTCATAAAATGACAAACTTTCCGCACTTGCATCAAAATATACTATTTTCAATAATTGTACTCATTTTTCAGGTCCTAGCGAGTAAAGCGGCGACGTCGTTAAACGTGTACAACAAACAGGGCTATACGCCGCTGCACATGGCTTGCCTCGCGAACGCGCCGGATTGCGTACGCGCACTAATATTAGCAGGCGCTGACGTCAACTTACCGGCCGCTTCGCGCGCCGCAAGCGCTTCCAGTATCCTGCCTGGTTAGTCGAAGAAGTATAGTACCATCACCACAACAGCCTATTTACGTCCCACTGCTGGGCGCAGGCCTCTCATCACGAGAGAGTTTGGGCTACGGTCCCCACGCGGGCCCAGTGCGCATCGGGGACTTTACACATACTTGAATTACGTCGCAGATGCGTGAAGGTTTCGGCACGATGTTTTCCTTCTCCGAAAAGCTCAGTGATAAATTCAAATTCAATTTCGCACATAAGTAAACTTAGGTTAGGTGCGAGCCGGAATCGAACCCCCGACCATCTATCTGCATGAGAGGCGGTAGGTTAAGCCACTGGGCCATAAGAATATCATAAATGCGAAAGTAGCTCTGTCTGACAGTTACGCTGCCTGGGTAAATTTGGTACGATTATATGTTTTACGTACAACGCCGCTGACATAAAAGTAATTTTTGTTCTACAAAAAAGAGCAGTACGAGCAATTTATAACATGGGTTCACGTGAATCTCTAAGGGAACTTTTTCCAAACATTGGCATACTAACTGTGGCCTCACAATATATTTACGAAACCATTACCTATGCCGTAAAAAATATGAATTCCTTTAAAATGATGATCAACACCAGACACATAAAATAACAGTACCAAAATTTCGCGTGAGAAAAGTTTTTAGATCATTTATGGGTCAATGTATGCTTTATTACAATAAACTACCCCGAGAGCCATGAACCTGCCCCTCCCGTAACTTAAAAAGTATTTAAAAAGTGCTCTGCTGCGCAAAGGTTACTATTGTTATGTAGAAGATTATTTAAGTGATGCCTGGCCTGAATTGGACAAAAACATGTGTGCGCTTCAGGATTTACTTAAAATTTGATATAGTGCGTGTGATAAAAAAAAAGTTTGATACAATGTAGAAGATGTAGGCACCTAAATCAATGACGAAGCTTGCAGCGGATAACGGTTTGTTTTTAATGATAACTACATCAAATTGTACATAATGACGACGCAAAAGTGTTTGTAAAATCCTCCTTGAATAAATGTTTTTTTATCTTTATCAACCAGGAAGGGCATAGGCTACTTTTTATCCTGGAAAACCGCATAGTTTCCGCGGGAACGTTCTAACCGACTTCCACGCGGAAGAAGTCGCGCACAGAAGCCAGTAGTCCATAATTGATAAACATTTTCCTCATCAGTGACTAATCGGTATTGTCAGAGACATATAAAGTGACCTATCAGTTACACACTACCTTCAAATCTTATCATATCATACGACGCCACATCGCAAATAGCCAAGGGAGCTTCTAATTTTTATACTTCGGCTGCACAGCACCATCTAGATGTAGCGCTGGTAAATTATTTTTATAACGTGTAAAAGTGCCCCTATATGGCCAATTTGCTGAATAAATGATTGAATTTTTGATTTTGAGCTCATGGCGTTCGAATTTGTATCCAGGCTACCTAGGCAGCGACATCTATTATCGCTTTTAACACTTATTTCGGGCGTACAAATTATTATTTGAAGGTTCATTCTAAGTTTACCTCACTTCTTCTCTGGTCTTACCCTCCATTTAACTCTCCAGGTATCGTAGGCGATATACTCCAAGACAACCACCCCAAGTTATACCAGCAGGATATGAAGCATGGAGGTACTCCATTGCACTGGTCGATATCACGAGAGGTCATTGAGGCCCTAGTGGATAAGAACTGTGACATTAACGCCTTGAACTTTGACGGGCGGACGGCGCTGCACGTTATGGTGCTGAGGGGGCGATTGGAGTGTGCCATAGCGCTGTTGTCTAGAGGTAATATATATGAATTTGTACTTTTTAACACCAGATAAAAAATCTTAGAAGCGCTGGTAAATTTATTTCTGACGTGTAAAAGTGCCCAGATGTAACCTACTTGCTGAATAAGTAATTTGATTTTGATTAGGCTGCGTTGCCACCAGGATGTGCGAGGATGCATTGCGAGGTATGTGTTCGTCATTAACCAATAGACACACTTCATTTATCTATCCTATCTCCGCTGAAGTGTTTCTATTGGTTCATGACAAACACAATCCTCGCAACGCAAAACGTGGAAACGCAGCCTTATGAAGGGTTCGTAATAAGCGTTGTCCTATATTAGGACATACCGGCGATGTCGGAATGTCTTTTGTGACCAAAAAAACAATTATGATAAAGAATCAGTGACTTCGGTATACTACCATAATGTCTCTAACAGTAGCACAGAATATTTAATAGTACTACATACAGAATGACCACGGAATCAACCGTCTGAATCTAGCCGGCGCGCAACTCGCGGAGATGGAGAGTGGATCACTGGCCCGCGTAGTTGGTACACACACACTTACAAGTGTACAGACGTGCTCGCACACACACATTGACACTTCATTCGAATTGTATTCGAAATCGTGTTTTTATAGGCCGTGTCCGCCCTGTGACAGTAGTCTAATTTGTTAGGCTTATAGTAGTAGTTTGCTAATTATGATGATACATTAATTTCAGGCGCCGAGCATTCCATAACCGACAACGAAGGCAACACGCCTCTACACTTAGCCGTCAGACAGACGAACATATCGTTAGTGGAAGCTCTCATTGTGTTCGGGGCCGATTTGGCAGCTCTGAACAATGCTGGCCACACCGCTCGACATATGGTGCCCATTGACATGTCAAACAGTAACTATGATAAGATACTGTATGTGTTACATGCTGTTGGAGCGGAGAGGTGAGTTAATAAATTTCTATTTATCCAATGAGCGTCATCGCGAGTATTTAAAGAATCCGCTAGGGGAGCTTGTCGCGTTGGTGTCGGCCAAAGCAGCCATTGGCCATTGACAGCTATACATTACCTCCAATCACCGCCTCGAACGCAGTTTCCAACGCCAGTGAGCAAAAATACGGTCTCATTAAGAACACTACATATACTCATTTGCTTTGCATTTTCATTGAGTTCTCTTCTTTCATTGCCTTTAGTGAGATTACAGAATGATTTTTTTATCACGTTCAAATCTATTGCCACATCGGTTCATCATCATCATCATCATCATTTCAGCCGAAAGACGTCCACTGCTGGACATAGGCCTCCCCCAAGGCTCGCCACTCAGACCGGTCCTGTGCTACTTGCTTCCACCGGTTTCCCGCAACCTTCACGAGGTCGTCGCTCCATCTTGTGGGAGGCCTACCGACAGCTCGTCTCCCGGTTCGCGGGCGCCACTCGAGAACTTTCCGGCCCCATCGGCCATCAGTCCTGCGAGCAATGTGCCCCGCCCACTGCCACTTAAGGCTCGCAATTCATCGGTTATAATATTGCAATTAATTGTGATTCTACTTTTTTAAAAGAGGTTCGCGATTATGCCATAGCGTGTTACGCTCGCTTATCACCTACACTACTACATATATCGAGATATGTGTAACGTCGTTGGTAAATTTAGATCGGACGAGTAAAAGTGCCCAACAAGAAAAATAAATCATTGTATACATTAAGACTCTCAAATACGCCATCTTACTAATATTATAAACACGAAAGTTTGTAAGTATGGATGTTTGTTACTCTTTCACGTAAAAAGTACTGAATAGATTTTAATGAAACTTTATAATAATATAGCATCAGAATAACACGTAGGCTACATTTTATAAAGATATTGTGCATATAAGCTACTCGAAATACTAATCCTGCGCAGATGAAAATAGCGGGCACCGGCTAGTATATAATATGTGTTCTAGACCTAATTTTTTATCATTCAATCTGGAACCTAGACACGATAGTGATTGATAGTGTTTACCAACACTATCAATCACTATCGACTCAACTTTGTTTTTTAGACTCTAGTTATTTGATCAAAAGTGTCGTTAATATGAGTCGAGCTCTTTAATTTTAGACTCGAAAGAAATGTTTACCGGCACCAGCACTAACACTCACGTATGCCTTCTACATTGATGTATGTCGCACAGGTGCCCCCCGGACGTGGCGGGGTGCGGGGCGGGGTGCGCGGCGCGCGGGGACTACAACGGGGTGCCGCCGCCGCCCGTGCCGCGCTCCGCGGTCCGCGAGGCCATCAGCCACATGCTGGCCGTCGGCGCCATGGACCGCGCGGCCACGCACACGCAGCACCACGGCCGGTGAGTGTCCCCGCCGCCCG